>JAJHUR010075847.1:34088-72548 GCA_027495735.1 Lutjanus campechanus | reverse complement strand
AGATGGGGAGAGGAACAGACAGGTACAGAGAGACATACATACACACACACACACACACACACACACACACACACACACACACACACACACACACACACTTACAGTCACAGCTGACAGAGTTGAGTATAGTAACAGCAGGGTGGAATGCTGGCTGTAGCTAATATTAACAGCCAAGTCCTCCCTCCTGCCCCCCAGTGTGTGTAAGTGTGAGTCACACATTTATCATGTCTCGGTAAGGCTGCCTCCGGTAACGGCCACTCCTTCTTTTACTCTGACGTTGAGACACACACACAAACACACACACACACACACACACAGAGAGAGACACACCAACAATCACGTACTCTCAGTCCACAACAATCAGGGTTCATACATTTTTTGCAAAGTCATATTCAAGCAACTTTTCCAGGTGCTTGATTCAAGCTTTTCCAGCACCATACAGCTTTGGTAAATATATATTTATATACTCAAAATGATTATTTCACTTATTCATCCCATTAAATCAGATATTACTGTACTATACAACAACCAAATGTATGGTTTGTGGTGTCAAATTAAAGGAAAACACTACAAAGTTTCGTGTTTCAAAATGTGTCACCTGCCTGTATCAAGTAAACTTGGCATCCCATACAAACTGGCTGAGCCAACATGTGACTTATTTCGTTTCTTTATCCAAAGGTGAACTATTCAGTAAAACAGAGATTTAATATGAAAGTGGTGCAACTTGAATTTCAAGCTGTTTTCCAGCACCTGTATGAACCCTGGACAAAAATAAAATTACTTCCCGTTAAAAGCTAGTAAAGGGCAGCACAAGTTCAAATTCTCCCTCTCTCTCTCTCTTTCTCTCCCACACACACACACACTCATATAATTGACACAGGCACAGACACGTAGTGTAAAAACAAGACTGGACCAGAGTGAGAAAAACATGCCTCTCCACCTGTCACGTAGGAAAACCGTACACACACACACACACACACACACACACACACACACTCCAATTCCTTCAGGACTTGATGTGTGGCATTAAGCCATAATCATTAAGTTGCTGTGACAAGTTGGTGGAAATCAAACACACTCGTACATACATTGTGTTTAGAGCACACACACACAAGTCTAAGCTGCTCCACATCCCTCTACTCCACCGACATGAATGGGCAGACTGCTGCCATCTGGTCACTGTCCTCCACCTAAGACAAATCACTGCTGCTCACAATCAGTCCAAGAATCAATTAGCATCAATTATCCGCGGCCCGCTGCTGTCTAAGCCTGCTGATGGATCAATGTAATCCTCCGAACAGGTGACTGATTGATCACCGGGGACGATTCGGGGCAGGTGGGCTTTTAGTCAAAGCTGGAGACCAGAAGACAAGAAGAGAGATGATGGAAAAAGAGAGAAGGGGGGTCTGGTAATGAGGGATTATAGAGCAGTAATGGCGATTAGACTGTAAAATGTGGCAAAAACTATAATACGGGTGACATGTGGAGGTCAGCCGATTATGGGTTCATTTTTGGCTTTTAACTGCCATTATCCCCCTGATACACATTTTGGTTGCCTCTTTTCGGAGAAAATCTATTCCCCTCTTCAGTGTGTATCTGACAAGACAGAGAATGATTGAATGGTTGAAATGACAAATAGGGCTGCAACTAACAATTATTTTCATTGCTGATTAATCTGTTGATTGTTTTCTTGATTTTACTAATTAGTTGTTTGGTCTATAAAATGCCAGAAAATGGTGAAAAACAAATATCTGTACATACATTCATTTCACTTTTAGCAACATAACATCTGTTTCTCATGCCATTTTGAACTGAACTGAATGAGAAACCAGTCTGTATGAGGCATTTAAGAGAAGCAGAATAGCCACTCTTTTTGTGAAGAGTTGTTGTGATGTGTGAAGTTTAAGTCTGTCTGTGCTGGGGTCTATGTTTAGCCATCTCGCCAAAAGGGATTAGTGTTATATTATGATTTTTTCTTCTGGTTATACAACTCCCATTTGACAGCAGAAAATAGTCCAGAGCTGGATTAGAGACAGCAGACATAAGATCTGACTATTAGACCACCCCCGTCCTCTCTAAATCTCTGCTTTCTTTTTGTTTTACCAGCCTTTCTCATTTGAAAACTTGGAGCTCCAGTTTCTTCTTTTATCCACAACAGAAAGACTCACATTTCTCTCTTTCTTTTCTGTTCCTCCCCTCTTGTCTGTGGTGACTCAGGTGTAAAATTCAGGTGGAGGTGGGTTCAAACTCGGGTTGTTGAGTCACACATGGACAAACCCATGACACAAGCACTACTCATGACGACAGGACTTTCCATTAGACTCCTTATCCAATTATCAGGACAATTGTTTTGGTTGTTGCAGGGCTCTTTTTTAGCCCCCGCGTCTATTGTCATTCTTAAAGGGCAATTAGAGAGCCAGTAATGTAATCAAGACAAGGCTAAAAGGCCATAATGGCTTGTGCCCTTGTTGAGGATTTTAATCGACCTCCTCTCTTAGAGAAGAGGGGGACCTGTCCTTCTGTTTCAGCTCGCTTATAAAATAATACTGTCTGCTGAGGATCACTCGCTCCGCGCTAAAAGCTCAATAAATCGCGCTGCGCTATTGCGCGTCTGTCAAGCTCCATCGATCCCACTGAGTGGTCGGATAGCATTACATTTGTGACCTCAAAACAAAATAATCAGCAATATGTGCCTCTCACTCTCTGACACACACACTATCACTATCTTCCCCCAATGAAAAACCACTTAAACACACCGAGTCTTGATGTGGTATCTGTATCAAACTCATTATGATCCTGATTCATCCTCATTTATAGACTTTCCATGACACACACACAGGTGCAGACCCTACAGACAGCCACACTCGCCAAGTTCATACTTGTCAGTCTATTTTCTCCTATTAGAGCATGTCTGTGTCTATGTGTTGCGGTTAAATATAGTGGTGAATCTGTCCATCTGTCTGGACACCAGCTCACAATCTACTGCTTTTACACCCCACTGCTGCTGCTGCTGCTGCGTGTGTGAGTGTGTGTGTGTGTGTGTGTGTGTGTATAGTCTAGCAGCCTGATCACAATCCTGTTAGGGGAGTTTAAAGGTAGACCACACATGCCCTTACTTTAAACGCCACATGAACCTTTACTTGTCACATTAATGAAAACAAGAGGCTTAGTTGTAGCCACTTTAAGAGCATGAGCAGCCTTAAACTACACAGTAGCAGTAGGCTTACATATGTGAGATTTTAAGAAAACATAATTTGTTTACATTTTCCTCAGGATCAGTAAAATATTTATCCATATATCCATCTATCTATACATCCACTCGCCTCTGGAGACATAACACACAGTTTTGATTGACCCTTTACAGGTACTCACACATTAGACAACTTCTCGGACTACAGACGCAAACACGCACGTACACAATCTATAGCACTCACACAAACACACCACATACCATGCACAAAAGCGCACATCAGCACTTACTTTGGGTTCGAGCTGTTCCAGTAGACGCTGTGTCTCTCCGCAGAAGCGAACCAAGAACCGATGCTCAGCGCCAAACACACCAGACACACCAAATCCATCGCTCCTCTTCTACACAGGAAGTTCAGGTATTTAGCAATAAATTAAAGACGCGTCTGTTGTTGAAGATTTAAATGCGTAAATACGCGCACGGGAACCAGTCGTGGATTTTACGCTCGGGCTGTAGTAGTGAAGGCAGGTTAAAGTGGTGTAGCTCACCAAACAGTGTTGTAAATTCAGACTGGAGCGCTGAAGCGCAACTTGTCTGTTTTGTCTGTGAGTGACTCCTCCCCTCAACCAATAGGAGCGAGGTAATGGTATGCCCCGCCCACTCCAGCCACAGGAGGCGCTCCCTGCAGCTGCCCGCACTTTAAACCAGAAAAACACAAAAACAACACTACGACAAGACTGTAATAGGATCATGGAAGCATAATAAACAATCACAATAAGAGAGGAATATTAAGGCGATAAGATAAGAAAATTATAAACAATAAAATGTGAAAACATAAACACTGAAACACATGGCTCTATATCCCTTTCACATAATAATTAAGACATAATTAAAATCATCAAGTCACCTGTCAGCTGTTTTTATCAGATGGTAAAACAATACAATCAGTTAAGAGAATAAAAGAGAATCTGTATCATTCAAAGACAAGAGGGGAAAAAAATCTAATCATTAAAAATAGCAGTGGTGATAGAAGTCCTCAGAAAATTATTTAATGTAAAAGTAGGAGTATGTTACTCTAAAAATAGTCTATTACAAGTAAAAGTCCTGCACTCAAAAACATAAGGAAGTATGACAACAAAATTGAAACTAGAAGTATATTATACCCGTGTCAGTGTTATGTAAGGGATAATGTACAGTGTTTATTTTACAATAAAAATATGTTGATTGTACATTATCCTGCTTATTACCTGCCTATTTGCTAAAAATATCAATTATTTGATGCTAAATATTTATTTTTATATGATTTTTTGGTTTAAAAATGGTTTTATTGCTTCCACTAAGTCCTCAGAATCTAGGAACAGAACTGAGTCCATAACGGGCTGTTGTTCATGGTCATGTCTAGAAGGGAACCCTTAAGTTGTGAAACTCTTATGAGATATGTATGCACTTTCTTCATTGTGCACTGTGTACAAACTAATTGTGTTTTTAAAATGTGACAGTGCCATTTGGGTTAAAATGATTACTCTCGCAAGATCTTTTGTGGGTCTCAGGTCTGTTATTCACAGCAGCGGTCTGCTATTTAGAAATAACAGACTGTAGAATGCTGTAATTGATCAGTCAGAACCGAGTATTCAGCAAGCTGAGTAGTATAGTATTTATATTATTTTATCATATTCATTCATGCATTAACATATAAGCAGACCTTCAATGTTGTTGTTGACTGAGCTAATTTTAGCTGTATATCAGCTATTTATAATAATGCATAATTTTATGAATTGATTTGTTATTTAATATAACATTTTAACTTTAAAAGTAACTTCAGCGTTGAAATTAATGTAGTGTAGTGAAAAGTACAATATGTCCTTCTGAAATTTAGTGGAGAAGTGTAAAGAGGCACAAAATGGAAATTCAAGGAAATCTAATGTAATAATGTAAGTCAATTTCTACATCCATTGTGTAATGTTTGTTTCTGTTGTTATTATTGTCTTTTATGTTGTTGTGTTGTAACACTGTCATGTGTTGCTTGTGTTGCTGTTAAGCTGTGTTGCATTGCTTTGTGACGTGTTATATGTTGCAACTCATTGCACTGTGTTGAGATGTTATTATGAGTTTGAATGCAGCTTGTCAACTTGCATTTATTTGTATTGTGCTAAACTGCACTGTTTTGCACTGATTGTTGTTTTGGATTTTGAAACTGAGCTGTTAATATGTTGCTGCACTAATACTGCCAAGGCAGATTAGTTTCATATATTACATACTGAAGAGATTTTGGCTCTGGTTGTTCCACTGGATGCGTTTTAATCATTTGAGAACCCTCTACATGATGGTGTGTGTAAGTTCTTGCAGGCTGTTGTTGTCTAGGCACGCTGGTGTACTGATTACGTTCTGTCAGATAATAGAGAATTATTACCGTCTTATCAGTCAGTCTAATCTTGTGGTCTCCGCTTAGCCGCTTCCCCAGACAGGTGACTGTAGAAAACAAGCTCACAGATGGAGTGGATAAGGTCCAGACCATAGGGTGTCAGCAGGATTGTGGCCCCAGCAGGAGAGGGCTTCCCTTGGGCAGGGATGGAGCCCAGCCCGGGTTAGCCGGTTCACAGTTCCATAGCTGCAGGGAAACAGGAGGGGGCATTGTGTGTGTGTGTGTGTGTGTGTGTGTGTGTGTGTGTGTGTGTGTGTGTGTGTGTGTGTGTGTATGATCTATATGTGCAGACAAGCTGAGTGTCTGACTGTCCCTAGGCTTGGCTGGGCAAGTACACACACGTCCTGGCACTCTGAGAGGATCACATACATACACACACACACACACACACACACACACACACACACACACACACACACACACACATTGACTGTAGATCCCGTAGGCAGTGGGGCTTAATCACGGCTGAGGGTGCTTTTCCATTCTATCACGTCTCCCCAAAAATGAGGAAAGAAGGAGGAAGAAGAAGTGAATTCATCCGTGATAAAGAATAATGAGTACAAGAGGTCAATTTAACTATTTTTGACATTGCAATTAAAAATTCCAGTTCATGATAAATTCTTATGGGTATCGTTTAAAAAATTACAGTACTAGTGCCGATAGCAGTACCCTTAAAGTGATACTGATATCAATGGAGTACTTTATTCAGTTTTTTTCTACTTCATTCAATGCCCATCATAGAAGCATTCAGTTCTGTAAAAATCCACCACAGCTCTTCCCAATGCTAATGATTTTTGCACAAATACATCTTAGAGTGTTCAAATTACTAAAATATGTATTAACTGTACAATGATGTATTATATGGGCAGTGTAATTTTAAACATCGCAATCAACATTCCACATTTCTTTCAAATGTTAGGTGGCATCTTGGCACGCTGTGCTGCCAACTCCATCAAATACTTGACTTCACCACAGACTGTAGGGGTTGTAGCAGCTGCACTAATGGACCAAATCACGTCACATTAAAGTTGTAATATGTAACATTTCTGAATTAAAATGCCCCAAAACACTAGCCATATGTTATTTATTTTGTTGAGTTGTGTACTTACATTATTACAAATGTTTCCAACAATATTCAAACCCAGAGAAATCTGTGATTTATTCAAGGCAACAGTGTGTTTCTTACTAGCTGCTAGTTGCTATAATTTCCATGAAAACACAGGATACATCAAAGAGTGAAGAAGGAAGTCAGCAAATGTGAATATACGTAACGTGAATAAAACATCAATATTACCTCGTCCATGAACATGACTTGTGCCGGAGTCATATCAGATCAGTCAGTAATCAGTTATGGTGCCTTTTTAACAATGAAGAAAATAACTTCTGCGATCCAACGCTCCTTTACATGTTATCAAATTATGTCTACGTCATTGGTTTTAACAGACAATAGGGGAGTTCTGCCACTAGGGGTCTCTCATATTAAAGCAAAAAGATGTAGTTTGATGATGTCATGAAGTAGCATGAGAGTTGTTATCTTCAATTTTAAACAATCACCATAGCTGATGAAAATCTATCTGACATGACTCAGGCAGAAATCATGTTCATTTCTTTTAATCATTAGGTTTAGTCACATTTGCAGACTTGCTTTCTCACTCTCTGATGTATCCATCATATCCCAGATGTTTTAGCAACTAGCTAGCAACAGCTAGCAGGAAACGTACCGTTACCTTGAATAAACTCGATTTCTTTGAGATTGAACATTGTTGGAAACATTTGTGATAATGTAAGTACACAGCTCAACAGAATATATAACACATTTTTTAGAATTTTTAGACATTTTAATGTGGAAATGTTACGTATTATAGCTTTACTGTGAAAGTGGCAAATAGCGGCAGAATTTATATATTTTTCCTTTCACAATTTCTGGCATTGCAATCAAAAATTCAAGTTCATGATAAATTCTCCTTATGCAATACCTCTGGATAATTTCACATATACAAGTGTCTATTCCTGTAATACCCATCACCTTTCTCTGCTGGCATTATAAACGGCTTTAAACGCATGTATTGATTTCCTCTAAGGAATGACTGAAATGTAAATACTGTTCCAGTAAATCTAGCCGGTGATTCACTGGCATCATACTAGCAGCAACAGGATCCCCCAGTTCTCGCTCATACTGTACACAACACCAGTGAGTGACTGTCAGAGTGTCCCGCGTCCTCCTGCCAGCAGACTTCCGCTGTTCAAACATGGGATCTCCTCATCATGCATTCATCTAATATATAACCAACCATGTGGTAAGACAGAAATTCACAACCCACAAATACACCTCCTCGCTCCTGCTGCAGCCAAAAGTAGAGTCAGATGGCCAGGATCTCCCATAACATACATGCACACGCAGAGAGAAACAAGTGTGCAAGCAAACATTTAAAGGGATATTTTGATTTATTGGAAGTGGGGTTGAATGAGGTATTCGTCAATAGTCAGTGTATTAATTAGATGGTGGTTGGTGTGCCCCCAGTTAGGAGAAGCAGAGAGTGGCCTTTTCTGGTGGGAAAAACTTTTATATTAGCCAAATATCATTCTCTGCAAACCAACCAAACTCCATGGAGGAAATCAGCAGTTTCACCTTGAACCTAGAACACAGGAGTTGCTGGTCTTCACTTGCCTTGATCTGTTAGTTTATTTGTGTTGTTGTGTGACTTTGGTGTTTTAAAAGGATAGTTTATAATAACACAAACAAACTAACAAATCATGGTAGTGCTTAAGCCAAACATTGCTCTCTCCAACCCAACCAAAGTAGTTTGGTTGGGTTGGAGAGAGCAATGTTTGGCTTATATAATGAACAGTCTGTCCTCACGAGACAAATGTGCAAGTACCTTATTCCAACTCATATTTCCTATTATTGCTAGGCAACAACCTCTGGTGGGCATAATAATTATGACACTCCACCTTCTACTCTGACTTTCACCAGGAGACCAGGTTTTGAGTCCTTTGTGAAATGAAAAGTCGACATGGAGTTATTAAAAGTTTGACATAACTAAAGTTTTTGTTACGTATGTGACTTCCATTGCATCACCTCTGTCATGTGAGTGATGTCACTTCCTAGCCAAGTAATTTTTATGGCCAAACCTTACCAAACCATAACCATTTTACAACACAACCCACATGTAATTTCACAGTCATGTGGATTAAAAATTGTAGTTAAAGTCCGGTAAGCTTGTCACTGCCTATTGACTGATTCTGTTGTTTAGGTATGAAGATGAGTTGATAATGGCAGTTTCCAGTTAGAAAAGGCTGACTGACAACAAAATAAAGAAAATATTCTAAATATAGTGTACGCTTAAACTGATAGCGATTTTTTTTAAGCTGACCTTTTAAAAGTGGCTAAAATACCTTTTGTTGCTGAGCCTGTCCTCAGCAATACACTGTTCAGCGTCTGTGCTGGTTCTCCTCTCTGTTTCTCCTAACTGAAGAGGTGCCACTGTATCCACTGTACTAATACACACTGACTATCGATAAGTACCTCATGCAACCCGACATCAAATAACCTAAACTACCCCTTTAAGACTTCTCTGCAGGCTCTTATGATAGTGTTGCAGCTAGTGCATGACTCCCAGAGTGAGACTTAATCCTCCCACAGCCCATACAGGCACACACAGATACACACAGAGAGGGAAGACCAGGGCTTGTGTGAATGACAGTAAAGCAGAGAAAACTTGATGGCTCAAAAAAGAAACTCACAGAAAAAGTGTCTGAGACGATGGAAAGCTCGACAGTTCTAAAAGTGGATTAAAGGAAGTCGGGGGAAGACCTGACAGCCATACAAACCTTTCAGCGAGCGGAAATAGGCTTGTTTATTTTTTAGGGACATGTCTCCAGGCGTCACAGTATCTGCTATGAGTTGTTCAACATGCTATGGAAATCCCACAATTACATAACTTGCAATTATGTAAAAACATACATACCTGAAGGCCTACCTGGCACTGTCTGATTTTCTTTTTCAAATTCTCTCAACTATAGCAAATGCAATTTTTGTTGGAGGGGAAAATGTCAAAGAGTTTTAGGGAGTGGAGAGATATATAAAACAAAAACAGATGGTGTCAGAAGGAAGAAGAGACCAGCAAGAATAAATGTTTTGATAAGAGGGGTTAAGGATATGTGGGAGACAGCTATTTCTTTAAAAAAAAAAAAAAAAAAACCTCCCCAGCCTATTAAATTTTCAGTCTTGCTTCTCTCTTCCACTTCTTCCTCTTCACTCTTATCCTGTCGGCCTGAGGCAGGGATCAGAGCTGGTCAGGGATCTCTGTCTCGAGATTTGGAGGGGCTTCCTGACATACACAAAGAGAAATATGAAGCAGGAGAGTTTAATAGCGAGGACAGAACACATGAAAAGGAAGTGAAGTGAAACTTTGAGAAGCAGAAGTGAAAAGTAACTAAGTACAAATACTTCGTTTCTGTACTTTATCAGGGTTTCCAGGTATCTGCACTTGGGTATTTATTTTTCTGGCAACTTTCCATTATAACACAAATATCTGCACTTTCTACTGCTTACATTATCAAAATAGACTAGTTGCTGTAGTTTCAATGCATTTGAAGGTAATTATTGATTATTTTTAGATGATGGAACAGGTTAAATGAGCTTCAGCAGACTCAAAAAGAATTGCAGGCATGTCTGGTGCTCTCAAGGGCAGGGTAATCTTGGAACAGCAGAGACTTAGAAAATTAGTCCAAAGTATACTGGAGCAACTGACTGAAGGCAACAACCTTTATTCATTGACTAAGATTTCGATGACAGACGCGTCTTCATCCAGTCCAAAAAAGCCCGTGTGCTCCAGTATACTTTGGACTAATTTTCCAAGTCTCTCCTGTCACGTTGATTACTTTTATTCTGTTTCATCGTGTGCCACCTCCCCAACATCAAGACTGATTTTCAGAGTACATTACACTTGTGCAAGTCTCAAGCAAGTCCCAAGTTACTGTGATGAGAATCAAGAAAGTCAAGTCAGGTCCCTGCTGTAAGTCAGGCAAGTCAAGTCTTTGCTCAGGTCATGCAAGTCACAAGTCAAGTCGTATTGAAATTCTGATGACCCTCCCAGTTCCAATATTTAAATAGTTAAATGACGTTGGTCATGAAAAGTTAAAGGATCATGAGAGTTTTACTATTTTATATCATATATTTATTATTATTACTCCAAGTTGTCTCATGTATTCTCAGCTGGTCTGCTGTGTCCTAGTAGGTTGGCAGGTTTACACGCATCATCCAGTCACCCAATCATGTTTCAAATCAACATGTAATTTGTCAGTATCTAGAAAAATACAAATATTTGATCAATAAGTCCTTTAAAGTCATCTGTTTCAAGTCTAAGTCAAGTGTCAAGTCATGAATACCAAGTCAAGTCGAGTCTTTTATCACTGTTGTTTAAGCAAGTCTCAAGTCCTCAAGTTTGCAAATTAAGTCTGCCTCGAGTCAAGTCATGTGACTCTAGTCCCAAACCTCTGCTGATTTCAACCTAAATGGATGGAACAATAACACACTGAAAAGACGACTCTTTGGGGTATCGATCAGTGTATATCACTATCAATGTAACATGATGAGAATGACGTAAAAAAGTCATGAAGAAAAAGATAAGAAAGGGAGACTGCTGAGCAGACAAAAGGTAAGGTTCAGTTATGTTTGCACAGAAAACAGCTGGTAGAAATTTCCCTCAGAGGGTTTCTTTTTACTTTTATACTTTGAGTACCAGCGGTGGCAAAAGTACACACATTCTTTACTCAAGTATAAGTACAAATACTTGTGTAAAAAAGGACTCTAGTAAAAGTAGAAATACTGATTTTGCTTCTTTCTTTTGTCTTTCAGTGTCTTCTTTGTCCTGTTAAGTCATTTTCATCTTGTAGTCTTTTTTGTATTATGTCTTTTACGTTGCTTTTCGTCATCCCGTCCTTTATGTCGTCCTTGTCTTGCTAAATCTGTCATGCATGATATGCTCTGATGGACACTCCACGGAATCGTCTTTTCTATGTTACTGTCCATCCATTTAGGTTGAAATTGGTCTTGATGCTGGGAAGATGGTACAAAGTGAGGTAAAATAAAAAATAATTAATAATTCTCCTCAAGCAGATTAAAAGTAAAGTAACCAGTAAGGAGTAGAAAGTACAGATATTTGTGTTAAAATGTAGGGAGTGAAAGTAAAACGTGAAGTACAGATACCGGAAAAGTCTACTTAAATACAGCAAAAAGTACTCCCACCTCTGTTGAATACATTTCACAGCATGCGTCTATTTCTTTTAAACTTTTACTTGTGTATAGAAGTGAAATCAGTAAATCACACAAGTATCTGTTCTTTTACTTGAGCATAGAATGTGTGTGTACTTTTGCCACCCCTGTTCAGAAGAAGGGTGTTACAGAAGACACATGGAAACACTGGGCGCGTCAGTTACACCGAAACATAACAAGAGCCAAACAGAGATGGCAGAGAAACTACTTCAGGTGAGCATATAAACATAATCCACCCAAACACACAGGCATGTGCTTCTACAGGTTTTTATTGGAGTTTTTAGATTGTGTAGGAGTGTTCTAATCTCTGCTGCTGTCTCTATTAAAAACAAAGCCAGACGCTATCCTGTTGATTTCTGTTTCTTTTTTCCCCCTGGCTCTATAACGTCATCATTTGTCGTGCCCTCGAGCCTCAGCTGCTGATGTGCCATTTGTGCCTCTTCTCCCTGTCCTCTCCTCTCCCACAGAGAATAACCTTAACTGGCATTGGAAAAAAAGGTCATATGGAGGATCAACATTATGATACAATTAAAGGGGTATGAAGGGGCTTAAATGGCCTAAATCACTGTAATGTGCTCCATATTGACTCTATTTGATCACAGATTGCATTTCAAATAGTTGTCCTTTGTTCACCCAACCTCTGTCATTACTGCTAGCTTAGTCTTGTTAACACTTGGCATTGTTTCATCTACACATGGACAGCTTGTCACCCTGCTGCCCTCTGTCCCTTTATCCCCGGCCTCCTGCGGGCCCTTGGCCCTCTGGCTCATACCGGCACACTCCGACAAGCTGCTCCTTCTCCGCCACCACAAAGGCATGTCTCCCAGCCCCTATTCACTCCTATTCATCTGCATACAGGTGGTCCCCCAATTCAAACTCAGGGAGGCACACTTCTGCTTAATGGCGCTCCATGTGTTTAGATTTAGCCCAGTAGGGGGGCGAACAATGATTCTTGCATTGACAAACTCGTAAGAACGGGGTGTTTCTGCTCTGAGCATCTTCTGGGAGGTTGCTAGCAGTTGAGGCAAAAGTACACACACTCTTTATTAAGTAGAAGTGCAGATATTTGTGTTGAAAAAATACTGCAGTGAAAGTAAAAGTACTGATTCAACTTCTTTACTCAAGTAAAAGTGAAAAAGTACAAACTCTGAAATGTGCTCAAAGTATAAAAGTAAAAAGTAGCCTGAGGGTCATTTTCTGTGCAAAGCCAACTGATCCTCACCTTTTCTCTGCTGTCCAGTCTCCCTCTCCCCTGTCTGTTTCGTCTTGTTATGTCTGTTTCATATTTCTATGCTGTTTTTGTCCTTTTGGTCTTTTATGTGTTTTTCATCTTATGTCTTTTATGTCTTTTTATGTGTTATGCCTGTTTAATCTTATGTCCTTTTAGTATTTTTCGTCTAATTACATCTTTTTAGTCTTATGTCTTTTACATTACGCCTTTTTATGTTGTTTTTCTCTTGCTATATCTTTTTAGTCTATACATCTACTTTGTCTTATGTCATTTTCATCTTTTATGTATTTTTCGTCTTGTTATGTCTTTTTGCATCGTTTACATCTTTTTCATCGTTATGTCTTTTACATCTTGTTATACCTTTACATCTTTTTCGTCTTGTTACAGCTGTTGTGCATCATATGCAGTGATACACCAATTAATGATCTTTTCTATGAGTTAGTGTGGAGAGAAACAGTAAATTAGAAAGTACAGATATTTGTGTTAAGATGAAGGGAGTAAAAGTAAAAAGTTGCCAGAAAAATAAACACTTAAGTAAAGGACAGATACTGTAAAACTCTAGTACAGCACAAGTATTTGTACTTTGTTACTCCCCATCACTGGTTGCCTGAGCTGTTTTCAAGCGTGCAACACACAAGCTAACGGGGTATCAAAGCACACCACAGACATGAACACGCTAAAACAACATTGCATGTGTGTGTCAGCAGGGGGTAAATGAGCCTCCTCCTTCCCTCCTGGACACTGTCTCACTATTCAGACCAGAGGAATCATTAACTCGGCCAGTCAACAGGCACACTTCACTCGTCCCTGCCGCTCTGTCCTCCTTTCTGTCTCCCAGGGACTCTCACTCCAATGCCCACGCACACACACACACACACACACACACACACACACACACACATATACCAGCACACAAAAGCACAAACAAACCCCAGTGAAATATTTAACCACGCTAGTCAGCTTGCATTGCCTCTGCCATCATTTGTTATACTGTATCTCCTTGTCTGTCTCTCTGCCTGTTCTCTCGGCTCATCTGTTGTCTCTGCTGTCTCTCCTTCCTTCCCTTTCTTCTGTTCATCTGTTCAGTTATTTCCATGGAGTGCTCATCAGCCCCTGGCCAGAACGGACTGGCTACATCTTTCCCTGATTACTTTACTTCTATTGTTTTTTGTTCGCATTGTCAAGCTCTCAAGTGTCTTCCCTTTACTCTCTTTTATGCTCTATTGCTCTCTTTCAGTTCCTATACTTCCCTTCCGACTTGGTGTGGTCCAGTTTTCCTCTTGATGCCCCCCCCCCCTCCACTTTCAATCTTTTCTTATCCATGTTTTTTTTCCCCCCACAAGTACCTCGGGCAGTGCATTTGTTAGGAGAGAATCCATTATCCTCCTCCATCCTCCCACCTTCTGTCCTCTTTCTCTCTCTCTATCTTTTTCTGTGTCTCTCTGACTCTGTCTCTCCTCTCCTCACATGCCCCAGCCCTATATTCATTAACATAGTGTTAATGATCCCAGATGGACTGACATGTACTCTATGGGGGCGAAGTGTGAGTGGCTTCTTCCAAGATTGTGCGTGGGTGGTTGTGTGTGTGTATGTACGCGTGCATGCTGTTGGTTGCATGTGTGCATGATTTGTGTGTAGCCTACATATGTGTGTGACTGTGGCTACATGTGTACATGTGCGTGGGTACATGTGTTCATGTCAGCATTTGGGTAAGAAAGAGATTGCTTGTTTCTCTCCTGGCAGTCGATTGCTCTGTTATGATGATATGCATCTCTTAAGCCCTACTTTCAGAGAGCCAACAATAGAGTTGCTCAGACTGCAGCCGAGCAGGGATGTAAGTTCATGAGCAATTTGCTCTACCTTTGAATATAAAGTGAGTTGTGATCATTCTGCAATTTAACCATAAAGTCAAATGAGATTAAATTTAGTCATTTTGATGAACTGAAGTCAAAATAAGCAGCTCTGAAAGAACAACTTACCATTTCAACACTTTAAGACCCCAGAGGTTTACTTTTTGTCATAGTCCTTGTGTGTTTAATATGTTGGTAGGATGATCTGCTAATTATTTTCTTAATATATTGAATAATCATTTGGTTAACAATATAGTAGAAAATCTTTTTTTTTCAGCCCAGAACTGAAAGATATTCAGTTCACTGTCACATGAGCGAAAGAAAAACAAATCCTCACAATTTAGAAGCTTTAACCAGAGAATGTTTGGCAGCTTGCTTATAAAAGACTTACAGTAAATGATTAATAGATTAGAACAAAATAGGTGCTGATTAATGTTTTATTTATCAATGGACTGATTAATTGATTAATGGCTTCAGATCTAGACTGGATCACACTAACCACACAGATGGTGAACAGGGAACTGGCTTATGGTGCAGGACTGGTTTGAGAAGGATTTTGTTTTGGATATTTTGAGTATCTGTTAATACATTTTACCAGTCGGTAGTTCTTGTATGTTAAATATGTTGGTAGGATGACGGTTAAAAGAGGACAATAGCTCTGTCATGCAGGTATGAGTCATATTCATACATACTGCTTCTTAGTAACTGACATTTCACATCTTTGGTACCACTGTGTCATTATTGCTATTACATGGGAGACACCTGAGGAATTTCTAATTGAAGCTGCTGCAGGTTTTTAGAAATATAAACCAAATGACACCAATGTTGTCTCAAAAACACTGTAAAGTCACGTTATTTGCCACATTGTGATTGACTTACTACATACTAGTGCTACATAACATACTACATATTCTACAGGCTCTAAACAAACATCAAACATCATTGTTGTTGTCTGTTTGTTTGTGTTGTCTGATAATTGTATTAATTGTTTGCTATATATATATTTAGTTTTGTTGTTGTTTTTGTTTTGTATTTTTCTGTTCAAACTGTACTCTTGACATCACTGTAAATGAGGGCTCTCCCGCAATGATTCCTTGAGATTAAATAAAGGTTGAATGAATGAATGAATGAACAACCAACAAATGACTAGTAGACCTTTAAAGGTGCTTTTGGCCAGGTTTTGTTACCCTCTAGGCTGCTTCCCCCTGTTTCCAGTTTTCATACTAAGGTAAGCTAGTGAGATGTTAGCTCCAGCTTCATATTTGCAGTACAAACTTAAAGGTGCCGTGTGGAGTAAACAAACAAAAGTTACATTTACATTCAGTGTTGCTCACCAAAACGCATTATGTGTATCTCTAACAATGGTGTTCAATGCATTCATTTGCAATTGTTTACAAAATGTTTTCTAGCTAGCAGTCTCCGTCTTATTCTTTGGCTTGATAGATCATATTAAGGGATATCTAAAAGCTGCAACATACCATGATATATTTAGACAATAGTGCATTTCCAACATTGTGGCAAGATTCTGGGGGAGGCCCTCAATATGGCAATGCCTCTGTGCAAATAGCAAAGGCCATATGGCTAATAGTGTGAATCAGTGTGTAATAAATTGACTGGGCTGCACAGAGTCCTGACCTCAACCTCATCTTCAACTCCAGGATGAACTGGAATGCCAACTGTGAGCCAAACATCAGTGTTAATGTTCGTGTGGCTGAATGGAAGAAAGTCTCTGCCTCCAGATTCTAAAATAATTTTTAAAGTTATGGTTTCAAAAAAGTCCACATATATTTAAATGTATCTTATGGTGAAATGCTAGAGTTACACAGATCAATATGTCAGTGATTAGTATTATTTTTTTGGTGGTGAAGTGACCTTTAAACTCATGACATGCATGCTATGCTGAATGTGTCTATGGATAGACCCAAAGGATCAACAAGTTAAGAGAAGGCAAGAAGTTAAAACCCTGCTGCTAACCAAGTTTAGGCCCTGTGGTGCACACTCACACACACATAAACACACACCGTCTGCTAAGGTTACAATGTTACAGGTGCAAGGGCAAAGTGCATGTATGTGTGTCATGGATACGTTAGCATTCCCTAAATGCATACACACATTGCTTGACCCCCTCCAAATATAGTGTACTGCATGCCCACTTGTAGCATAAATCCATACACACCATAAAACCGAGTTTCCATCCAGAAAAAATACCAAACAACTCAACTTCATCTTAAAATCCTTCTCTGCAGCATATCTTTTTCTCTCAGTGGTGGTTCTTTTGTTTTCTCAGTAATTCATCCAACTCCGCCACACTGTTCTCGCTGCCTCCTGTTCTGTCTTTCTGTTCTTTCTTTGTCTATCACTGGCATGGTCACGCTCATTGCATAACCACACAGTCGCTTAATTATCAAGAACGCTCGGTCTAGCACTTGCCATGTCAGGGGGCCGTCCCTGTTGCCTCCACATAAACACGCTCAACCCCGGAGCTCATGCACACACATGCACACAAAATCAATAACTGTCTGCATCTAAACCATCATCTATGCATCTATTGTTTGCTCCTGTCGAGTAGGAGTGTGGCATAAAGCTAATGTGCCACTAGAAAAGCACCTGTAGATGCAATTACAGAAAGCAACTTCCAATATAACACCGCCAGAACCACCCACACTCAGCCACTCAGACACACACCTAAAGTTATTATGCTCTTCTATGTGCTAGATTTTATCTGCAGTCTTTTGTTGCAGGTTTCTGTTGTTTCAGATCCCCAAGATCGCATTGTGCAAACGTTGATAATGATAAGAGCACAAAGAGGAGTCACTCAGAGCGGGATCACAGATGTGATCCTTGAAGAGATTGTCTAATGAGAGACTGGAAATGAATTTTGTGACCACAGTCCATTAATAATTGATGTAACCTCTAGTCAAACAGTCGATGTGTGTTTGTTTGCGTGTTTGCGTGTGTACCTCTTGGCAGAGAGTGGTCACCATGGTGATCCCCTCAATCAGGGTCTCCTAAATGACAGAAGTGGGCGGCAGCAATGTCTAGTCCAACTATTGTGTTACCACACACAAGCAAATACACACCTTCAAACATATCAGGTTTTCTACACGAATGAGAGCCTTCTATCAACAATGTATTAGAGTAGAATAATTCACTGGAGATGTTATAGCAAAATTCAGACAATTCCTGCCCTGAGTCCTGTTGCTAATGACATTATACTCAACAAAAATATATATACTTTTGTTTTTGCTCACATTTTTCATAGGTTGAAGTAAATAGTATTTTTCTGTGCACGCATAAGATTGACTTCTCTCAAATTTTGTTCACAAATTTGTTCAAATCCTTTGCCAACATAATCCATCCCACTGGCAGGTGTGGCATACAGAGATGCTGATTAAACAGCATGATTACTGCACAAGTGTGCCTTGGACTGGTCACAATAAAAAGCCACTTTCAAATGTTGAAAAAAGGCATTTATTAGGCACTGAACTTTGGCTATTTCATATAAGGCTACAGATGCCAAATTTCTTTCACAGGAGGGCAAAGTCATTATCTGCCCTACTCTGCTTCAGATTGGTTTACCCTGATATTCTTACCCTAACTCTAACCAATGACACCTCATACTTAAACCTAACCAACCCAAACAAGGAAGGCAACATGTAGGCTACTAGCCAGTCAGAGGCTGAGTAGGGCTGATCATGACTGAAAATTTGATATCTGTAGCCCTATGTGAAATAGCCATAGTTAAGTGCCTAATAAACACAGATATGGACAAATTTGTGAGCAAAATTTGAGAGAAACAAACTTTTCATGTGCACAGAAGAAGTCTGATATCTTTTACTTCAACACATGAAAAATGGGAGAAAACAAGTGAGTCATTCATATTTGGATTGAGTTTAGTTCACATACTGAGTTGTGTAAATCTAGGGGATGTGGTAACTCCACTTCATCAGTCCAGCAGGGGCAGGAACATGAGTGATCAGACCAGGGCCAAAAATGCAACCTCAATTCCTTGGTAATGTTTCTGAAAATTTGGGCAGTGTAATGACACAAGGAGGAGTTTACATCCTACATTAACACACATTAGCCAAGTTGAATTTTATACTGGTATTCTGATATTTTTAGATGAAATGTCTTGAAAAATGTTCTCAGTAGAATTACATACCTAGCAATGTAAAGAATGTTTTTTAACATTAACACAGGCTATCATCTCAAGTTACAAATATATACAAAAAGATAAAGAGCACTGAAAAGTAACAGGAAAAAACATCCATAACAGAAAGATCACACACACACACAAAATAAATAAAAAGCACACACACAAAAACATCATAGTCGTAGCGCATTCAAGCATAGATAGGACAGACTGCCTGTAGAGGTATGAGTTCATAGTTCCAAGCCAGGTAAACTATTCACATAGTTTATTAATGGATCCCAGGTTTTGTAAAATCTCTTATGTAGCCGCTGAGGGTGAATCTGATTTCTTTCCAGCTTGATGTTCTGCACCACATCCATGGTTGTGATTCAACATTTTAATCACAAGGTAGGAGGGTGAAATTCAATTAAATGAATAAATACAATGTACCTTTGTATGCTTTTTTTAAATAATTCAGAGTTTGGTTGGTAGCTAGTCAAAACTTTCTTGAGCGGGTGTAGTTCTGCTGGGAAAAATGTGGACTCATGACCTCAGTATTTCCAAAATCCTGGCTGCAGCCCTGGGACAGATGGTCAAGTTTAGCCATGTTATTTAAACCACATATTTTTGAGGTGAAAGGTAACATACTCAGAATCCTGGTTACAATCCATAAATGCACAAGACAGTCTAAGTGCACAACTTGAAAAGAAGGTTGAACTTAATACAGGAGATCAAAAAAAATCTTTTAAAATCTTTTTAATTTGGGGTTTCATTTATTAATTTGATCTTCCTTTCCCTGTTAGACTCTTCAAGCGATGTTGCTGATCAGATCTCAGAAATTAATATGGTAAGTCAAGGGTGGATATTTCATTTCCCTGTTCGAGGGGACAATAAACATCTCCCGGCTTGAGCTGCAACCAAGAGGCTGAGTTGGGTTGCAGTGGTAGGTGAATGAAATGAGCTGGATCACCAGGTTACCTTAAAGAGACAGTCTTCTCATCACTACAGTCTTTTCACTGCAGCTAAGCTACCACCCTACCTTGTTCTCTATCCTGTTCTCCTTGTGTTGTCCCAGAGCTTCAGCGTGACAGAGACACAGAATGAGACAAAGCAGAGACAGAGAGACGCAGTGTTACCGCCAGAGGAGTGGTGACTGAGATCACAGCATGCATGAAAATAAGTGACAAAATAAAAGGTTTGTGTAGATTTCTCACTTCCCCCCTGATGGTCTGAATAACTTACTAGATTTGCTGTTAGTCACTCAATTCATTTATCAAATATTTTAAGTAAAAAAGTAAAAAACAAAAAAGATGTGAGGCTATAGATAGGCAGTGGAAGGATATACTGTAGGTGCCACTGTGAGGCATATGAAGGTGGAAACTTAAAAACACATTGCTTTTGGTCTTTTATTTGCACAGACAACAGTTGTTATATTTTCATTTTTTAATCAAATTCATTGTTGGGGACAATTAAGTCGTGACTGGATATTGGTGAGAAAAATGCAAGCATAAAACAAAGGAATTCACTTTAACTAGTGCATCTACTTGCTAACCACCTGATTGTATCCACAATACATGTCTAAGCCATTATCTCACATAGTAACCTCAAACATCACTGCTTGCCAAAATGTCCTTTGGAACTAAACTAAAATGTTCTCATTAGATCAGTGAGCTGTCAAGTCGGTCATCACACATGTACACAAACTAAGCCAGACCACACACAAACAAACAGACACACACATGCTAGGAGGTTTGGATGGTTTATCCTTGGAACGTGTTTACATGCACGGCATCTTCCATGGTGCTGCCAAACATGATCAGCCGAGGGTCATCCACACACAGATAGGCATGCTTCACTTGAGTGATTTATGGAGTTGCAGGAACTGAAATTATCCACCTTAAGTGTGGATAGGTTGTGCGTTCATTTTTCTGATGACAGCAGGTGATAGGTTGAGGGAAGGTCAGGTCAGATTTTGGAGGTTATTGGGAGAGTTAAAACAGGCAGTGAGCGACAGTTCAGTTGGGACTGTGGTCTCCTCCCAAGCTCTTAACAACTAACAGATGGTGCCCTCTCGCTAGCAGAATGGACTAATGGAATAAAATACCCTGATTCAGTTAGACACACGCACAAACACACATTGATCCTGCAAGGGAAGAGGCTCAGAGGGATCTGACGGATGCTTTTGAGATCATTCAGTTGCAAGTTAAGGGAGGTTCTGTTGGAGGAGGTTTTTCATCAGGGACTCTACTCATTCAAATAAAATGTTCTTTTCTGATGTGGGCTTTTATGGACTGTCAGTGAGGGAATATGCTCGCAACCAAGACATCTTAGTCACTGTGGCATGATGCACAATCAGTGCTGCCTCAAAAATTAATGTGATGCATTGTAATAAATTTTGCAGAATACATGTCCCTTGATCACACTTGATTTTGACAAAGACAGTAAGACTGGAAGTGAACTCCAAACAAATCAAAACTGGTTGGGTGCGTGCAGGCAAAATGAAGACTTTGTGATCGTATTTGGCTTTGATCACTACCATCTGCGATAGGCTTGCTGGCCAAACCTGTCGAAACTATTGCATAGTTTATACACGCAGAATCAAAGAATCTAACAGGTCCCAGATTTGGGTGTAACACTGACCTAATGCTGGGCTCACACGACAGAAGTTTTAAAATCCTTCATAGTGATTATGAAATCTGGTTGCATCACGCACATAAGGAGAAACTTCACAGATGTTCTCCTCTCTTACATTATTGATATTATCAAGATTATTGTGTCAGAGGGAGCGCAACCTCTTTTTATTTCATGGGGTACGTGGATTTATGTGGTGTTAGGTGGAGGCTGAGGTAAAAAAAAGTGGAGACTTGACATTGTACCACAACTTGCTGGAGTAATATTTTGCAGATAGACAAACAAAAGCAGGTGGATTAAAGAGTCTGGATGAGAAAATATTGGGAAGACATGCTCAACACAGCTTGTCTATTCTTCAGCGAAAACTGGTGGTTCTCTTTCCTGTCAAGTCTTCAGCTGTCTTATCTAATGAAAGCAAACATATCCCAAAAATACTGGATCACACAACAGTTGCAAGCTAGCTTATGCTACCCTCAAGGGCTAGAGTTTATGGAGTCTTTGCAGCACTGTCAACTGCTCAGCTGCTTCCGTCTCTTAAAATTCCAACACCACAGAACCAGCAGTAGTTTAGGAAAAGGTCACTGGTCATATGTATCTATTTATTTCTTCACTATTATTATTATTATTATTATTATTATTATTATTATTATAACTAACTTGCAATATATCATTGATTTGCGATGTTTTGGTACTAGACCTTGCCTGATGAAGGTCTAGAAGGTTAGTGCCTAAACCTAACCAAACTGCAACCCTTTCACAGTGTTAATCACATGTTAATTGGGTCTGATTCTTGGGAGTGGTGAGATCAATCAGCCCGAAATTCCTGTAGTCTGCACTCAGGTTCAGACTTGACATACTGAATGATTATCAACTGGTATAATTAGTATTTTACTGTAACATTAGTGTACACTCCCCACATATAGAGAATTTTAAAGGGATACAAAATTCTTTGCGAAACCTCTACTTGAAGCCTGTCTACTTCTCGCCCCTCTGGTCAACAATGCCTGTACAGTGTAAGCATGTAATCTAATACATCCCTCCAGCCAGAGGTCAGGTTAGCTGAGGGCAGGTCAGAAGGTTATACAAAGAGCAGTTAAAGAACAGTACCGGACAGGATTACTTAGCTCCTCAAAGTCTCTATTGTTACTCTTATACGATTAAAACCAATCCCATTACTGTGTCCACGTCTATGAGGGAGGATAAGGTATGAAGACGAGGCGTAGTGAGTCTGGTTATAACAGGCTTACGGTTAAAGGCTGCGAGCTTCCAAACACAATGCATCATCTCTCTGAACTCTTGATATTTGTCATCTAATCTGTACAGCATCTCACTTGTAAAGTTTTACATCTGTTATTGGTTTAACTGCAACTGTAGAGGAAGAAACTGAGTATTAGAGTCCTGTAACATCGCTGAAGACTGATTTTATGGTCGTCTCAGTTCATGTGGGACCCTCCTCTCCTTCCTCTCCTCTGCGTCAAAGGAATAAAGAACCTAATCCCATTATTGGATATTATACTTAAGTGGGTTAACGTCAGCGGATATGCCTATCATAGGGGTTTATGTGTGTGTTTGTGAATTCGGCTCACTCTACAATGCGTCAGGGTATGAAAACATGACAGAGTATGTCAGTTTAGTGGCCTAAATCAGTCAAAGGTAGATGTCAGATTTGAAAATGATTACTGCAAACAGAAAAGACAAGTTATCAACATCATGTAGGAAGACAGATTGTCTTGAGGCTTGTGTGTTCCAATGTGTGCAAGTATGTTTGCATTGCATTGCATTGCATTTCATTCCATGAAGTCAAAAATGATGTGTAAGTGTTTTTATCCCAGATATTGTGCTATAGCCTACATCACCTATAGCCACAATGTCCAACAAAAACATGACAAAAACGTTGTGTTGTAGATATTCTATCCTATTCTATTGTAGGTATTTTTAATGGTATTTCAGAGTTTGTCTTTTCCTGGAAAATAATTAACAGCTGTATGTGAGGCATACACTAAATTTGCTTCAAATGAAATGCCTTCTCACTCATGACGCTGCTGCATCATGGGAGAAGAATACATCTATTCACAGGAGGGGACTGCAGTGTTTCTGGGGGCTACCTCACAGCACAAAAGAACAACTTTATAATTTCATGCACTGATTTTGGTGAAACTGGATCATGTTTTATGCAGAAAATCTTTCTGGTTTCCACTGGCTGCTCAGCTTCAACTTTCAGTGATTTCATTAGAGTTTCCTGATGGACAGATAGCTTACTTGTTGGTAAATTAACTAACTGGTAGCTGTTAGCTGCCATTAGAGGGAAACAGAACCAGGCTCAGCAGCCTCCCAGTGAACACAACCAGTTAGTGGGACAAACACAGTCTCCAGGACTGACAGTGATTAGAGTTTATAGAGATCCCTGATGGACAGATTTAGCTTAACTTGTTGCTAAGGTTAGCATTAAGTGCTAACTGCTAACTGCCATTAGCAGGGACTCATGGTGTGTTCCATTTGAACTGGGAAGTTGGAGTTCCCAGTTGGAAATTTCAATTGGAATCCCACCTGAAGTTGAATTTTCAACTCAGGAAATCAGAGGAACCTCACCAGCCTCAACCTCAAAATTGAAGATGGCTGCTCCACCCATCAAAAGTACTAAAGCTGCTCCTCAGCACTTGTGTCTCATTACATCAGTTGTATACACAGTGCTGTCTGTGGAAACACACTATTTGTATGCACAAAATACTGCAGGGTGTGTTGTTATTAAGCTCAGAAACATTTTTCTCTGTCTTGTTGTACTGGAATGCAGTCAACTCAGGTTTGACGTCATTCCCAGCTTCCACCATCATTCTTGGGGTGACAGGAGCCAAACTCGGCAAGAAAATCACAAAGGTGCTGTAGCCTATTCCCTATTGTCAAACTGGCCTCTGCTGGTCTCGGAGGCTGTTTTGGTCCGGGCTTGGTTGTGTTCACTGGGAGCTCTGAGTCTGGGAGGAGTCAGCTAATAGGGCCGCTCTCTTTCCTACATCCATGGACTGCTGGCAGGTGGACATGACACACAGCACTACTGGCTACTGTAAATGCCAATCAATATTTGCCATAAATCCTTCCCTAGCTGTCTGCAGGAAACATGTAAACAATAAGCTCAGTTTACTGTTTGTTGTCATGTCTTCTTTATTAGATTTGGGGGGTTGTGATTGTGTTCACAGTGCAATGCAATATATGTTCTGCTTACTGGAGGGTCTGTGCTTGTGAGAAACTCTCACAACTCTCTCCTTACTATTTTATCTTTGCAATATGCCATTCTGCTTCTCTTTGTATAGAAGAAAATGATAATTCGCCACTGCAAAATATTAACGTTTAATGTTTGACTGCTCTACATAAGAGGATTTTTCCAAACCATTTGGAGCCACAGGTGTATTAAGCATTCATGTGATCCACCGGGGTACACTGATATGGATTTCAATAAAATGTCAACTTCTGAAATTGATTTGTCCTGCTAGCGTCCACTCTGCACTGTGTATTTTGGGAGCGGAAAAATCAGTAGAAATAAAATGTAGCAAACTTGAAATTTCATTAAAGTAAGCTTGGTGGATGGTACAAATGCCAAATTAATCAGTGAACCCTGACGGCTCGGAAAAGCTCTCAAGCCAAGCTCTCTCAAGGTTGTCACATTCTGCGAGGTGTGTGTTTGCTGATAAGCAAGTCAACAGTAAACTGCCTTTGCAATTGCAGATTTTGCAGAAACATTTGAAGTAGAATTTTTCATATATAAAAAGAGAGAAGGGGTGTGCATGTCCAGCACTGTGATGTGTGTTTGTATAAGCTGTATGGTCAGTATAACAGTTGACTGTTTTCTCTGCTTGTTTTCTCACTATTCTCGGAAAAATCTTAATTGTAGTCCTTCACTGTGGTTAGCTCACTGTGGTTCAGGGCTGTGCTCTCTCTTTCTGTTACACACACACACACACACACACACACGGACACACACATGGTCATGGGACCAATCCCTGTAGTTTTGCATCACCTCTTTGCTGGCCTCCACTCCATCATGACCGCACTGGAGATTATTCCCTGACTACAAATAGCTGCCAACAGGGTTGCCGGTTCAATTCCCTCTCCAGCTGTTTGTCTTGTATGTCTCTGTTGAAGCAGGGCAGAGAAATGTCCAAAGATACCCTTTAGGTCAGCTCTGACATTTCTAATTAAAGAAGAGGACGTAGCAGAAAGAGGCCTGTTAATGCACTGTGGTCTGTTCAGTCTGACTGCCATAATTACAATCAGGCTGGCATAGCTGCAGGCCCCGTCTACAGGGCCGAGGTGTTAAACCACCCGTGGCTCTCATTAGAGGACACGGGCTAATGAGTGCACTCCACACACATACACTGAGAACGCACACAAACACACACACATCATGTCCAGAGTTCACTGTGCTTTTACTGCATTCTGGCGGGCTTAATTTCACACTTTTGCCTCCAGTGACACACAAGGAGACGCACCTACCCTGAGAGGGGTGTAATTTTAAATAGAGTTGTTATGAATGGAGCTGGGAAAGAGCCAATTAAGAGTATGTGATTCTAATTATGCCATTCATTTTACTGCGCTCCAGTCCACAAGGGAACCAGAGAGTGCAGGAAATGAGCGTGATGGGGAATTTTAAGGAAGAAATAAAATGGTGAAAGAGAGGAAATGTTTCCAAAGATACAAGGAAATGGGGGGGATTTGAAAAAGAGAGGGCACAGACACAGAAAGAAAGGGGGAGGAGAAAAGCGAGAGCAGGGACGAGGGATAGGGTGAGAGTGAAGGGGGGTAACCTGATCTCTGTCCTGATAAAGCCAAATTTATTTTGGAAGGTTACAGAAACAGCTCCGTGTCACTACGCAGATCTACAGGGCTGGAGAGAAGAGAAATGACCAAGTCTGATACTGTCTGAGAGAGTAAATGAGGCAGAAATATGTAAATTGGGTTCAGCAGATACACCAGACAAGAAAATGTTACATTGGAAATGGGAAATAAGTGACAAGACTTTACACTAGTACTAAAAAGAAGAAAAGAGAAGATGAAATTAAGCCTTGAAAGAGGAGAGGGAACTGAATGAATGAGTGACTAAGATAGCCTGCTAGGTTGTCTGAGGAAGTTAGATTAAGTCAAATACAGCATCAATTATTGCGCCTCCACATGAACTGCATGACTGACAGCAAGACAACAAAAAATCAGTGTTATATGCAGCGTAAGCACCGTTCATTTGTTTGTTTTTCAAATTACTTCATATATGATGAATGATGTAATTTGCTCCAGTAATGCTAAGTGTAATTATCTGTGGATCTCACCTCACTACCCAGCAGGCAACTTAATGGTCTGAGTATGCTAGCTGCTAGGTGCTGTATAGGGTTTTTCTATAGGCACTTTTGGCTGCGTCGAGTCAAATCATGCCACACTGAGTTGCATTTCCATTATCTTCCATAATGTGCTGAGCTCTGCTCATGAGTCGCACCTGAGATGGACCTTTTCTGGAGTAGGGCAAAGTGTGCGCAACCTGCATTGACGCGGATTGTGGTGATTCCACACTGACCGCATCTCTGTTTGGTGTAAATGGGCTTGCACTGTTTTGCTCTCCTTACTACTTGGCTCTCAGTAGCCAATCACTGTAGGAGGGCACTTTATAAATGCAGGTAGTTGTCATCTCAATGCTCTCTGACTCTTTGATGCTGAAGGCATGGCCACTTCCTGGTCACCTTGCTCCCCGTTCACCCTGCTTCACAATTGTCGCAGGTGCCTTTGCAGTAGCTGCATTGCCTGTCCTCCAACTAAGCTGTCTGATTTGCTGCTGTAACGTTGGTCATTTTGCCCTTTTGTAGATTTCCCTATTGTGGATCCCACTCATTCTGGAAGTGCTGCTGGTAGGTCCTCCTTTTCATTGCGCTGTAATGTTATGCTGCTGCACATGATAAACAGCTGTTTCCTGTTAAGGTCGTCTCTGTAGTGGTATGAGCACTGTACGCGTCCCCCTCCCTCACCAAATGTGTGTTAACAGATGCTGCCTAATTGGTATGGAGGCCACATGGCGCCATTTTTTTTCTAGCTGTCATTCTTGTTATTAACATGCATTTCCTTTATGTATGATAGGGACTGTGGGCCAGGGTCTGTGTTTAACTGTTTCATTGGGGTCCTGTGGCAGCTACACTAGCTCACATGCAGAAACGCTGCTTTACCTATACGGATTCTTTGCATATGCTTTGCTCACGGTTGCTTTGCTTTCGGCTGTATTTGCCTATACGGCTGCTTTTGTCTGTAACTATAGCTGGCTTTAATTTTCAGATTCTAAACAGTTTTGTTTGTGTACTGTCATAACTGTTAGCCCTTCTTTATAATTTGAAATTTAAAGAATGAATTTGAATTTCAAATAACTATATACATGTAAAAGCTATGAACCATCCAGAAATATTGTATTAAGCATCTCCATTATGTGCAGTCAGTCTGGACCTCCATGGGGGCCTAAGAAAAATTCTGCTAAGGTGCCCTCTTAACTGACCGGAGAGCCATGTAAGCCATTTGCCACACAGTCACAGTTGACACCCCAGTGCTTCCACTACAATCCTCCCTCCTTTAAATACTAAAATATAACACTGAGATTTGAGCCTGCTGCCCAGTAATTAGTCAGTTAATTGATTTTAAATTCAATATTTAATCGATCATCAGTCAATGTCAATCCATTAATTTCCATCTTGCATTAGTTTATAGTTGTAATCAGTGGTAGACAGTAACTAAGTACATTAACATCAAGTACTGTACTTATTTTGTACTTGAGTTCCATATTATCAAACTTTATGCTTTTCATTACATCCCAGAGGCAAATACTGTACCTTTTAATCCACAAACCTGACTTCTGACTTTTTAAAGATACATGGTTATCACAGGACAGTGATGCTACAAGACATTTGATTGTTTTATAAACCATGATGCAATGCTGCAGATTAAACTAGCCACAGTGGCCTATAAAGTCGTTAAAATGAGCTCAAGCTTAAACATCTACAGCAGTAACATTAATGCTATTATATTAATCCAAAAACATCAGACATAATAACACTTACAGGGAATATTTTACAGCAATATGACTACTTCAGTAAGGTTTAGTGAATGCAGGACTTTTTTTTGAGGTGTGATATTAGTACTTTTGCATTAGTAAAGGATCTGAATACCTTTCACACTTCTGGCCACCTCGGAGGAGTAGAACCATGTCCATATATTGTCTGGACAGACAGACAGACAGGCAGACTGGTCTCCACTGAGGCTGTTACAGGAACGTGTGCACACCCATATGAACACATGTTCACGTGTGACATGGTTATCTTTTCTGAGCTACAGATTATAAACACCGCTACATGTTGCTGTTTATCAAATATAATAAATAGTTGTATTTCATTCTCACTTTTGTCAGACACAAAGTCACAAAGCAGCCCTGGATGTGTCTGTGTCTAACATCAGACAGATAGAGGAAAAAGAATCACGCACTGCAAACTATCAAATCAACTTAACGTTACTGTGAATGAATGTTATCAAATTTGGAGAGGAGGAAACACAAGTTTACCTGATTACTGTTCACTCCACTCACTCTCGCCATGTTGTTTTCTCTTTGGTTCTGCTTCATCCTTTACGCAAATTGTGTAGTGTGCGTACAGGGCCGACTGCTTGCACATCATTTTCAAAACGCAGAAGATGTGGCACTTTTGAGAAAACATTCAGGGCTTGTGCCTCAGTTGCCACCCACTAAATCCGCCTCTGCTAGTCATAATGTAAAACAAAGTTTGACCATTTCTTTTTCATACATAGCCATTGTTACCTTCAGGACATGTCAAGTGCATTTACATACAACAGCAACACAAACACACACACGGCAGTGACGAGAATCAACGAGCAGAGCTTTCGTATAACAACAAAGTGAACTTAACACCACTTTCACTAAAAGCAACATGAAAAAAAAGTTACTGGCATCCAGCCTACTACTCTTGCTATTTAGTTGGCTTCAAATGTTAACATTGAAAGGTATCAGCACACAACAGGTGCTTAATGCTGAAGTTAGAAGTAGTTACGTTATGTTAGATTAGTCAGCAGTAAATTGTGTAGATCAGTTCAGGTTGCAGCATGATAGAAACTGGAGGATTGTGTGTTGTGTTCACCACCACAGAAGAACAAAAAGTTACTACGGCTTCTTCCTGTGTTCTTCACAGTAGAGTTGGTCTGGACTGTGATTAGCTAGTTAGCATGAACCAGGCATAGCCTAAACCAAGAGGTCTGCCTAAGATAGTTCGGAGGTAACATGCAATCATGTTCATCACTGAATCGAGCTTCTTGGGTACAGTAACAAACTCGTCGCCTAGCAACAATGACAACCACATATCCTATGTAGGTGGATGATTGATCACAGACACTGAAACTCTCCCCTGCGCCCACAGGATAGATAACTGTCCAACAGAACACAAACTCAGGTGGAGCATGCAGTTTCCTCACCACATGACATCATCTAACATTACATAGGCCTAGATTTTTTTGCCCCCCACCCAGAGCCCTACATGGGCAGCTGTTGTTAGGAAAGCTGAAGTTAACATAAAATAACATGGTAGGTCGTCAGTAATCTGTTTACATGGAAAAATGGGTGAAAATTCAAAATGTCAAGTCAATGGAATCAGTTTTTTGAGGTATACACCCAGTGCACACACAGTTCTGGAAGTTCTGGTCTAAGTGTTTGGGTGGGGTGCCTGTGCTTCAGGGTTTAGTCATGAGTTATTTGACTCTTGTTGATTTACATCTGTATGCTTCTTGGCACTGTTAATGTTTTATTGGGATTGGTGTTGACTTTTCTGCAGACAGTGACTTAATGTGTGAACATACAGCTGTCTAAATGCACATCACTTAGATTGTCTGTCTGACCCAATAAAGAAAACACTGGATGGAAAAAAGAACATAGGCCTACAATATGTCCAACTTGGCAGTGTCCACCCAAAGGGACTGTCCTGACCTATATCTTACTGTCCATAGTTTCAGACAGCTAACAGTAGGCTAAACCCTACTTATGCACAACATTACAGACACCTACTACAGCTTAAAGGATACTGGTCCACTGCCATTAGTACAGTGTTAATACAGCTGTCGGAGGAGAAAATGAAGGCTGCGCATTTGCTTGGGTGAATTAAGCAGAAAGATGGTCTGGGGACAAACTGTATTTAGGGCAGTTTTTGCAGACATCCAGCCCTGATTCCTGTGTCCTTAATGCACAATCCAGTCCACTAGAGTCTCCACAAATTAAGGACTGGTTATTACAGTGAACCCTGGATCGGACTGCTTGGTCTCTGCGGGTCAGGAGGATCAGACGGATTCAGACAGACTGAATTTAATTGACAGATGCCTGAGAGACAGAAAGAGCAGACAGTAAGCAACACTCTGTGTCATATATCTATTGAAAAGCCACATTTTCTTGTTTCTGTCAAGCCTGGGATGTGGAGAGATGAAAGGATAGGAGAGGTTTATACAGAGACAGAAGGATGGATGTAGGGATGCAATAAGAGGAGAGGGTGAAGGGTGGAGGATTGTAATTAGGTTCTCCTTCAGACTGGCCAGTGAGTCTGGGTTACCTTGACAACAACAGAAACAGCTGGGTGGGTATTATGGGAAGTATGGGATGCAGAACTGATGGGCACAAGCATCCAATGCACACAGCTCAAACAAACACTCGTGAAACATTGCAGGACTGATTGATTTAGAAGGGAACACGTACGTGCATCACTCCATGCTCTCGTTCACATGATGTATGAACTATTGCTCTGCTGAGTCACATGTGCAAGTGTACGTGCATTAGGTCATGGCGAGCTCTGCAATTGTGAGAGCTATTACCCAGGTGTGTGTGCACGTTGTTCCAAAGCAGATAAGAAACTCATAGAGAAAGAGATATAAAACAAGAGAGGGCGAGCCTGTATGGTTGTTCTCGTTATCGTAACTCAATAAAACTTTTATCTTACAAGTGTACGGGCAAAGTTCACCTCTGTTTCTCAAGAACGGACTTTGTAAGCTGCGTGGTTTTGGCCCAAACAGACGATGTAAACTCAGCTTGTCTGAAACCTTTCTTTCTGCACGTCTGGCTGAAGTGGAATCCATTAAACTCCCACAGAGACAGGCACAGCAAAGCTCACAAGGCTTACACAGGCACTATTGTCCCTTCAAAAGACCACCATTGTCTCTGTGTGCATGCATGTGCATAGTTATTGCCTTGTGCAGCAGAGTATGGAATCTGTTAGTGTATATAACCATGTGAGTTTATGTATGCATGCATGATGGCATGCCAGTGTGCCTTGGGAGAGGGAGATCATGGACACAAAAGAAATACATGCATTGATGTGAAAATGTGAGACAGACAGAGGCGGCAAAGTACACACTTGTTTTACTCAAGTAGAAGTAAAGATACTTATGTAAAAAAGACTGTTAAAAACAGAAGTACTTTACAGAACAGAACAGAACTTTACTCAAGTAGAAGTGGTAAAGAACAGGCCCTGTAATGTACCCAAAAGTAAAACATATCCATCTGAAAGACATACCTACCAGTTGTTTGCATGCAAAGCTAAGCTAACCTTAACTTTTGTAAGCAGTCAAGTCTACCTCTCTTATCTGTTCCGTCGTTACATCTTTCAGGAATAGTCTTTTCTTTGTGTTATAGTCCCATCCATTTAGGTTGAAATCAGTCTTGGTGTTGGGATGTTGACACATGATGCAAAATTAAAACGATAAATAAACCCTTCAAATACATTAAAACTAAAGTAACGAGCTTGTTTTGAAATGTAAGGAGTAAAAAGTAGAAAAGGTGAAAACAGAAGCAAAAATAGCAAACATTTTCACATTGAATAGATCTGATATGGCTTGCAAAAAATGTTAAAAATCTAAGTAAAAACAGCGCAATCTGGACTTAAACTGTACAGTCTGTCTCAATATTTTCTCATAATACCAAATAAGAAAGAAAGAAAGAAAGAAAGAAAGAAAGAAAGAACTCTAGCTAAGTATTCCTGAGGCCTTTTGTCTTATCACTCATTAAACAAGGTGACATCATGCCTGCTGGTAAGGCGGTTCACTGATACTACACTATTTACCTCATCCAGAAACACTACTCCTGTTTACCTCACCACCTGCTCTGTGTTCCTTCACATGACTCAACCATCAGCGTACGGGAGAGTCCACTCCTCCAGTGTGATGCCACAGTGCGGTCAGCATGATTCCAGGCACTGAAACTTGAAACCTTCTGCCTCGCGCTACAGCCTCTGATACCCATTTACTATTACCGCTCCAGTTATACCTGCAAATTGCAGCTTGTCTGTTCTTGTTGGTTTAGACTTTGTTATTGGATGTTTGATTTGGTTTCAGGAGACAAGCAGACTGAGCTGAGTAAACAGAGAAATGCTGTAAATCTGTGAAGCAGTAGTTAGTTAGATGCAAAGATCGATACAACTCTCATGTCTGTATGCTAAGTATAAAACTACTGCCAACAGCCAAAATCTCACTACAAGAATCTCTAAAGTTTACTAATTCACAGCCAGACTGTTTCCCCCTGTTTCCAGTCTTTAGGTAACCAGCTAACCAGCAGCTTCATGTTTAGCCTACAGACATGACAGAGGTATCAACAGTGGTGGACTGTAACAAAGTAGATTTACTCAAGTACTATACTTAAGTACAAATTTGAGATACTTGTACTTCACATTTCCATTTTGCACGCATTGATTGATCACTTGTAAAGGCTCATAAATTATGTTTTAACAATAATAATACTAATGCATTATACTTGTATAGCGCTTTTCAACATAACAAGTGTTGCCATAATCAGTTTACCTCACTCTAATATTACAGCAAAGGAAGCTATGACTACTAAAGATCATCTGCTTAATCTATGTAAGAGTCCAGATGAGACCTTGTGATAGTTCCAATAAATATGTAACTTATAGCCTACAAAATATAAAACAGAGTATGAATCAGGACATATGACACAGCCTGAGAGCTCTTGAACGGCCAGGATAAATGATATAGCTAAATGGGTGAATGATTTTGTTCTCACACAAACAAAAGGTCTAATCTAAAAGGTCTTTGTTGCTGTAACACAATAGGCACTTGTAGCAGCATATCCATGTTAACTTGCAGTGTGTCTGTGTGTCTGTGTGTGTGTGTGTGTGTGTGTGTGTGTGTGTGTGTATGCTTTTTCACAAATTGGATTAGTTTCATGGATAGGTTCTATATTTTCAGTCCACAATCATGATAACAATATCCAGGTCAAATGACAACATTCTCATGATGTGTTATGCACAGAAACGTTGCTTTCATAATTAATTTTCACAATTTGAGCAAGTAGCTGATGTGAAGATATGAACTATACTGCAACTGTCTGTTTGAAAAGCATTATGTTGGCCTAATCAAGCTAAAACTGTGACAGGATGAATGGAGCGCATCAGCTTATGAGTGGTTCAGACCCCCCTTCTAAAGGTACACCTTTCAAAAGGTATACCTTAGCTAAGGAGACTCTGAAAAACAGTCTGGAAGCTTAAGGTACAACTTACGATTCACGTAACGCAAAGGAGGCCCTGGGAAATGGAGCCCAGATTAGTCTCAGCCTATACATGTTAATGATGAATTCTCTATGCAGGCCAAAGTTAGTCACGGAGTTCCACAAGGGTCTATGCTTGAACTAATTCTACCCATACTTATTTATTCTTCTTTTAGGCTATATTATCAGGAAACACTCTGAAAACCTTCATTGTTATGCAGATGATACCCAAATATATCTATCAATCAGGCCAGACAAAACCAATCAGTTAGCCAAACTGGCCCAAGACTTCTTTGAAACTCATTATCTAAAGCTGTAGTCACTTTAGAATGCCCTGTTCTCCAGCCTCCAGTGCCATGCAACATAAGGAGTCTTGGACTTATTGTCTCTCAACATATGTCCAGAAAACTAATTTAAAGGACTGCCTTTTTTCACCTACGCATCATTGCTAAAATCAGGCACATCCTCTTTCAAACAGATGCAGAAAATCTAGGTCATGGTGTGTTGATTTTAGAGGCTGCTGTGGACAAAAGTTGCAGTGTTTCCAAAGTCATAACCTTAAAATAAAACATCAAAACTAAAATGATTAAAAGAAAAATCTCCTCCTGTTTCTTTTTAACTAACATAAATTTGCCTGAAAAAAGTGCAAACTCAGGCTCTTCCAGTCTGCATGCTGTAAATTATTTTTGGTTTCAAGCAAAATACAGAAAGCATTTTTCCAAAATGTCAAATGTTTCCTTAAATATAGGATAAATAAGGGAGGAAAACAGAGCTCAAATTAAACAAGTTATTTCAGGCTCTTTGTTTGGTAGGAATAAAGAGTTGTACCACATCTATGTACTGTAAGCCTGACACTACAGGAACCAGTGTGGCCCAGCTCTTGATTCTAGGTCAGAGGAGATCAAAGGCTCTACTCGTCTCTCCCCATCATTTCACGCTTCCATCAATCACCCAATCTCTGTTTGCCGTCGCTGCTGTTTCCTCGTACCACAGAGCTCTCTGTGTCTGTCAAAACTCTGTTTGTTTCTGCTCTGTGATGGATCTGAACAGAATTCTGTTTGTGTCCAAAGGGAAACAATTAGTTCAGTGTATGTGTGCGCGTGCGTTTGTGTGCTCGGCTTGGTGTGTGTGTGTGTGTACCAGTGTGAGAAGAGCAGGCGTTCAAGGCCATCCCTGAACAAACTCATTAACCGACCATTTGTCAGAGGCCAGACAGGACCAAACAAGATATAAAGAAAAAAAGGGAGAATTGAGAGATTTGAGATTAATGTGGCAGAAAGAAAAACAAGTCAGGAATTCAAAACAGAGAAAGAGAGAGAAAGTTTGTTTGGGCTTAATGATTATGGAGCTTTTGCTTCACTTTGGTCAGTTTGAAAATCCTCCTCTCTTGTGTCAGCAGTCACAGTAGATGCCGACACACACACACACACACACACACACACACACACTTGAACACACGACAGACTATCGGCTGTTATTACAAATGATATGCATATGATGTTACACAAGATGGAAATGATTGCACTAATCAGTTCCTCAGATCCTTTCACACCATGTTATTGTCAAATGAACTGTGACAACTGACTGCCATCAGTGCCTCATGATGTTCCCTATGTCAGCTGCTTTGAAGTGCAATTTAACTTCACTTTCTGTGATTATTGATGGCAAAACAAGCTTAAGATCAGCAGAAGAAATCTCAATAAATATTTAAGGTCCCAGCAAGTTGGGGGTATATATATATTTCATATCCATTCCCCAATAGATCATTTAAAAACTGCTGTCCTGTAGCATCAGCATAGACTTAAAATAAAACTAATAAAACTAATAAAACTTTCCTTGAGCCAAGAGATTTAAAAATCTGTGATGTCATCACAATGTAAAGTCTATGGGGAGGAACTCGTGGGCAAGGGGGACAACACTACTGTGCATATTCAGTGGGCTGTACAACCAGGAAGTGAACCCGGCAGCTAGAAAACTTTTTTTGGCTTATGAACCAGGTGAGCAATTCCCATTGCACTGAATGGGCGCCATGTTTGCATTCACTATCTAGTGAATGCAAAGATGGCGCTCATAAAAAATGATAATGATAAGCACTGAAGAGGCAATTTATTAATCCATTTCTAACGTTATGACTTGTAATTTTCAAGTAAAATGTGGTTAAACAATGGCTACTGGTCAAGCACAAATTAACCTGCAGTCATTAAGTTAATATCTCATTCAACATTTTTCTAAATGTGTAAAATTATGACTTTAAAAGCACAGAAAAATATTTTTTTTAAAAAGAACGATAAAAACAGGCAAATTACATATCTCCACCTTTTATGACTGCACTTGCATAACTCCTGATCTTTATACGCAGGCAACATTTTATTTTATTCAGGTAGTGAAGGTCTTTTCTCCAGCAGACATTTGATGTGACAATACTGACGGCCTTGTTCTATTCAAGTGTATTATACTGTATGGGGAGGACAGTGGAAAAAGCGAGAGCACAAATAATAACATTGAAGATGGTTAAAGTCCGTTTAGCTGCTTCAGTTTCTTGGCATTGTGCATCACTGTCACACTGTAATGACTCACTGCAGTAATTCCCAAACTTTTTCTGGCAAAATTTTTCCCTTCAGAAATCAATCATTAACGATAATTGGGGAAGGAACTGATAAACAAGGTGGTTTGTTGTGAAATAACAGGTTAGCATGATAGCATCAGCAATCTCTTGTTTGTTTATTTTCCTATATAAATCATATTCATTTAACTTTGTTGTCTTGTGTTGCTGCAGACACACACAGACCTAAACAGTATGTAGACTGATGCACATAATGTGAAACTAAAGTTCACAAGTGTAGGGAAACTTTTAGCCAGATGCCATGAGCAACTTATACCTAGGTTAGCACAACGAACTGATTAGTGTGTGAGTCAATCACACATTGGAAATGCAGATGAAACAGCAGAGCTGGAAGTCCAGCAACCATCCTTTAAATCACCTGGGAGTGTGAGAGAGTGGGAACAATTTTGGTTCCCAGTCAGCTACACCACCAATGAAGTGAGAGGACACCATTGCTCCACTAATGTAGAGTATGTGAATGTAAACACATAAAACATGTGAACACACATACGACAGCATCAACCACATAAAAAGAGACGTGTTTTATGCTTTGGGGATTTTTTCCCCCCACTGTATTGAACAGAGAACATGCGCTGAACCATGATCGGGCTATGAACTGAAATGTGACTTCTGTGTACCGTGCACATTTTCTACCCCTCTGCTGTGTGCACATCCTGGATGCTCCTCAAATCTATAGAGCATTTGTGCATTTGTTAATTAATAACACCAGTGCTCATTCTACTGTGACAAGTCGAAACGTCTGTTGAAACACGCCAAAAGGTAAAAACAGGCCCCATACTGGTATGTTGTGTACATACTTGTTATTACCATCAAAAAATAACTGTAGAAATGACTGCAAGACATTTAGTAAAGCTGCAGTGGAAACTAATGTGCCAAAAAACAGCATTGGTGGAAAGTAACAAACTCCCTTTACCTTAGTAATGTACGAAAGTGCAATTTTGGGGCATTTATCTGACACATTTACTTAGTATACCTTTAGATTATTAATACAATACAATGCTTTAATATAATATACTATGTTCAGAAATGGGTCCTCCTGCATGACGTGTACTTTTACTTTTTGTGTGTTTAGTAGCCTGTATTTTGATACTAATACGTTTGTACTTTTACTTAAGAGAAGTTTTAAATGCAGGACTTGTAACAGAGCATTTCTACACTGTGGAATTGATACTTTTTCTTAAGTAACAGATCTGAATACTTCTCTCACCAGTGAAAAACAGAAATATGAGTTGTTCATGTTACTCTCTCAGAACTAAAGATCAAGGCCACTTACCATTTTACACTGACTTTCAATGCTGACAAACAGGAAGAAATTCTGTGAGGAGAAGCAAAAATATCAAATCCCTCAAGCCTCCAGAGACCATGATGCAGTACACCTAAAACATATGTTGTGTTGTGAACAGTGGGCACAACAACACTCACTTTTTCCCACCAGGGAGCCCTTGCTGTAACTATCATTATCACCTTCACTATCACTACTGTGGTTTACACCTACGTATAGACAATGGCAGGATAAGTCCAGGCATGTTTGGTGAGGGGAGGAGAAAGTGGTTC
>JAJHUR010075847.1:0-34068 GCA_027495735.1 Lutjanus campechanus | reverse complement strand
AATGTGACTTCTGTGTACCGTGCACATTTTCTACCCCTCTGCTGTGTGCACATCCTGGATGCTCCTCAAATCTATAGAGCATTTGTACATTTGTTAATTAATAACACCAGTGCTCATTCTACTGTGACAAGTCGAAACGTCTGTTGAAACACGCCAAAAGGTAAAAACAGGCCCCATACTGGTATGTTGTGTACATACTTGTTATTACCATCAAAAAATAACTGTAGAAATGACTGCAAGACATTTAGTAAAGCTGCAGTGGAAACTAATGTGCATTGGTGGAAAGTAACAAACTCCCTTTACCTTAGTAATGTACGAAAGTGCAATTTTGGGGCATTTATCTGACACATTTACTTAGTATACCTTTAGATTATTAATACAAAATATAATCAGTAGATATAATTATGGATAAATACTGTATAATCGATCCCTTAATTATACCAGCTGCAGCATTGAAGTTATGTACATGTTCATGTATCAATCATTATAATGCTTTAATATAATATACTATATTCAGAAATAGGTCCTTCTGCATGACGAGTACTTTTACTTTTTGTGTGTTTAGTAGCCTGTATTTTGATACTAATACGTTTGTACTTTTACTTAAGAAATGTTTTAAATGCAGGACTTGTAACAGAGCATTTCTACACTGTGGAATTCATACTTTTTCTTAAGTAACAGATCTGAATACTTCTCTCACCAGTGAAAAACAGAAATATCAGTTGTTCATGTTACTCTCTCAGAACTAAAGATCAAGGCCACTTACCATTTTACACTGACTTTCAATGCTGACAAACAGGAAGAAATTCTGTGAGGAGAAGCAAAAATATCAAATCCCTCAAGCCTCCAGAGACCATGATGCAGTACACCTAAAACATATGTTGTGTTGTGAACAGTGGGCACAACAACACTCACTTTTTCCCACCAGGGAGCCCTTGCTGTAACTATCATTATCACCTCTACTATCACTACTGTGGTTTACACCTACGTATAGACAATGGCAGGATAAGTCCAGGCATGTTTGGTGAGGGGAGGAGAAAGTGGTTCTGGGAAATGTAGGAAATCACTTACTGAAGTTGAATTAGACAAAAAAGGAACATCTAACATTACACAAAACGGCAATGAGGAATATCCAGTAGAGTACTGTGAGGAGAAGAAAGGCTGACTAAAGCAAAAAGTTTTTTATTCTCTGTTGAAAGATAGAAAAAGGGACGGTGTTTTGATTTGTGTTTACTGTATAAATACCTCTGTCAGTGTAAAACACCACCTCTGTGCCGGCATGTCCAGATGTTCCCAGATTATTACTTTTTTCTCTCTATCCCTTCATTTCTCTATCATCCATCATCCTTCGCCCTTCTGTCCTGCTCCACTGACTTACTGCTGTTGATACGTGTAATCCCCACCTTTCTCTGTCCCTCTGCCATGTCTTCATTATGTATTTGTTCCTACCATCACTCTTATCATTTAATCTTTTCTCTGAAACAAGTGGTATTTTTGGACTTGTTATGTGTAACTCTTCTGTGGAGGACGTGAGTGTATTTATAGCCTGTAAACTAGAATGGTATAACCCCCCCGGTAGACATGTGTGTTAATATGCTGTTGGTGCCAAAATGAATCAAGGACAGCCTGCAGGATGTGTGTTAATGAGGTGTTTGGATTGATTCTAATGTACTGTACTGTGTGTGCCAGTGTGAGTGTGTGTTGGCTCTGTGTTGTTTTATCTGGGTCTGTCTATGGGAATATGTTATACACAAACCAATATGTTCGTCCATAGTGAAGACTTGAGGGAGAACATGGGATCAAATCTCCCAGAGAGCATGAAATCACATGAGAAGTTCTGTATAATTAACCTGTTCTTTATCCACAACCCAGAATAGATGTTTTCAAATGATTATCATGTGTGCCAGATAAAACTAAGAAGTTTTGGGACCTAATTTCATGAACCAATGGCATGCAACGCAAGAGGAAGACACAATGTCCCTGAGTGAATTTACTTTTCTTTTTTTTTCTTTTTTGTAATTTAAAAACCAAATTTGTGGCTCTAGTTTACTTGTAAAATGGGCTGATGAGGAGGAAATCATTATCGATAAATGCATTGGGAGCAGGCATCAATCATAGCAAATGAAATGAGCTCCTTTTAAAAGCAGCACATTCTCTGTCATGAGGGACCAGGCGAGAGTTACTCAGTTAGCAGTTTATTAGGTACGTGTCTGAGCTCTAAAGCAATCCAATACATCAGCCCAACAATAAATTCTACAACTGAGTAGCTCATAAAGTTTATGTTTAGACTGTCAGAGAGGTGTTGATTCAACTCTGGCAGATTCTGTGATGGAGCTTTGTAGCAGTGTTACAAAGGATTGCATTATACTGCAACTTTTCCCCCATTCAGATAAACAAGTGCCCGGATATGAAAAATAACACAATTTAATATAATGCAGTCCAATATGACAACACAAATCTCTACATGTCAACAGCCACAGTGGTGGCTCTGGGAGGTTTAGGCAGGCACAGTGGTGGTTTGAGGCAAATGTCAACCTGAGCATGCTACCATGTTTGCCAGTGACAATGTTATCACGCTGATGTTTAATCGTCTTAGTTTAGCTGGTTAGCATGCTTAAATTTAATAATTAGCACTAAACACAGAGTACAGCTGAGGCTGACAGGAATGTCATTAGTTTTTCAGGTATTAGTTCATAAACCAAAATTTTGGACAAATTAATGTGTTGACCTATTGATGGGGCTTGATAGTGAGTTATGGTCAGTGTTGCCAGATCTCATGAGAGAAACAAGCAGGGCTGCCCCATTAATAGCTAACTAAACAGTTAGTTGGGGAGGAACAGTTTCAGGACTGGGAATACAGCACTGAGGTGATTTTACGTTGCAGCAGTTATGACCAGGACACCTGGTATGAATTTGTTTTGCATTTCATAAGCAATCATTAATGCAAAAAATTAGGAAAAAAAATTAAAGTAAATAAGTTGCATGTAGGAAACTGGCTGATTAATTTTATCAGCGAAGGCAAAACAAATATATCTTGTTGCCCATAAGCCTCATTGACGAGAACAGTTCTGTGTTGCTTTTATGTTTATCAGTGCTGGTATGTTGAACAAGATCTGCATGATATGCATGTATGTCACACTTAAAGAATCTGCACACTGCCTTTGAATTAAGATCGAATGAGAGTCTTTTAATCCACTCTCTTTCTCCAAGTCTTTGTGGTATTTTTTTTTTCCATATTTCACAAACTTAGTCTCTGGTACTGTTAGCAAAATGGCCAAAGAAACTCCAACAATTGCACAATTTTGATTCAAAATGTCTCATTCACTGGCTGCCAGCTGTGTGTCGGGGGAAGGGGAGAGTGGAGGGAACAGGACGGATCCTGCAACAGGGCAAACTATGTTGGAATTGTTAGACAGGTATAGAGGGGAGAGACAGGAGGGGAGCGAGCCCAAATAAGAAACTAACTTTAGAAACAAGCCCCCCAGAAAAACATAACCAGTGACTACTAATATTTGTAAATGACACTGCAGAAAAACAAGCCCAAGGTCGCTTATAATAAGCAGTCTTGGCAACCGTGGTTGAACACAGAATATCATCATTAGGCAGAAATCATGTTTATGTTCGAGGTAATATTTAAGATTTATTCATGTTACATTTTTACTAACCTGCGCTTACTTACTTCCGAATTCAATGACTTAACCCGTGTTTTCCTAGAGGTTATAGAAACTAGCAGCTAGCTAAATCAGCTGGCAGGAAACGCACATAAGTTAGGGATTTCTCTGCATCTGGAAACATAAGTGCACAATTCATCCCGAGGGAGGAGATGTGTGTAGCAGATTTCATGGCAATCCAGTCGATAGTTGTCCAGAACCTTCACTGAAATCCAAAGATGTCAGCCTCATGGTGGCGTTAGAGGAAGTAAATCAAAGATCATTAGGATTTACACTCTGGGAACCACAACTGTCTGTTCTAAATTTCATGCAATCCATCTGATAGTTGTTGAGATATTTCAGTCTTGACCAAAGTGGTCCAGCCCAACATTGCCATCCTCAGAGCCACGCTGCTTAAGTGTCTAAAAATAATGATAGAGTAAATCGACATCACTGACACAGCATCAACGAAACCATTGTATGCTTCACAGACATGTGAGCTATTGCCTGGCTGTTATACTGGATTGTATTTGACTGTGTTTCTGTACTTCATACATTTTGCAACTCAAATCCGCAGCACCCTCATTTAAAACTGTGAATAAACAGTACAGAATCCAAAACATAAATATACATCCTCTCAGATACATCCCTGAGGGCAGATCATACCCCTCTGTAAGCTGTAATCACATTTCTGGAAACACTGAAATATTTATCACTATGTTTTCTGAGTGTAATGATGCACATCATCAGGCTTTTAGTCAAAGAGGATGACTGACACAGTAACCAGATGTGGCAGCACCATGAAATGAGATTCCATTATTTTTGCACGCTGTCTGTGATTTATGTAACAGGCCTGATTAGAAAGGCTGCATTTGGTTAATGGCTTTGTTTACATTAATGTGCACAATAATATGACTACCGACAAAACAGAGGTAATAAGCTGATTAAACACTTTAAATGATTGCATAAACTGGCAGTTCAACATAATAAATCCTGTTTGCATAACTGACGTATGCCTACTTTTTTATTTTCTTGAGAGAACAGAGGATATTCTGGACACCTTGTTCTTGATATACTACAGGCAGGTGTTTTAGAGTAGCTGTTTACTTGAGGATCTGGCTTTTTGAACTAAAGTACCTCCAAAACCTGAGCTCTTCTCACCTGAAATCTCCCTGGAAAACTAAAACTTCGTGGAGGAGCTCAGTATCTACAAAAACACCAAGAGATATTTTATGTACATTTGCTTTTGCAGGAGCCAGACGCTGCTTTTACAAGACTAACACTGGACAAGGCAAACATAACTGTGCAATACAAATGAGAGGTTGCAGATGGAAAGTGAATAACTGTCCTTCACCTGCTGTCTTTTGAATGGCTATGAAAGGATGTGTCTTTGCATAAGAGATGAAAAAAATCACCTCATATTCAGTATAGCACCAGTAGCTGCTGATGGAAGTATTTCTGTGAGGGTAAGTTTATGTAATTTTGAAGGGTCCATATTGGTCATGATTTAAAGGTCCAGTGTGTAAAATTTATGGAATTTAATGTTCATAAATATGTTTTCATTCATGTGGAATCTCCTGAAAATTAGAATATTTGTGTTTTAAATTACCTTAGAATCAGACATTTATATCTACAGAGGGAACAGACAACAGACAAACCAAACACTGGCTCCAGACGGGGCCTTTTGGGTTCTGTGCAAGTTTCGCAAGCACTGTAGGTTCTGCTATCTGCTTTGAAGCCACTAAATCCTAGCCACTAAATCCTACACACTGGTTCTTTAAAAGTAATAATAATAATAATATATTTTATTTGAAGGCGCCTTTCTCGGCACTCAAGGACACCGTACAGAGATCCACAAAATCCATTAAAAAGAAACAACAATAAAAATAAATAAAATCAATAAAATAGACAGAGCAATAGGCATCAGATGGAATAGGCAGTCTTAAACAGAGTGGGAGTGGGAACATAGAGAAGGTCGGACAGATATGGGGGGGCGAGGTTGTGGATGGCAACACAATCTGTAAGTTCAGCTGCAGGAGTTTCTCACATAAAACAATCTTAAAACAATAACAAAAGAGTTGCGTGGGATCATGGGAGTTGTTGTCTTTACTTTTAAACAACCGCCATAGCTGATGAAAATCTGTCTAACATGATTCAAGCAGAAAGGGGAAAGGCATTACCTCACAGGTGAGGTAATGTGTTAAAGTTTTATTCACATTACTGTTAGTCACATTAGTCAACTTCCCTCCTCACTCTGACATATCCAACATATCCCATGTTTTCCCAGAAGTTATAGAAACTAGCTAGCAGTGGTAATCAGAAAAATGCACTGTTGCCTTGAATAACAAACATGCAGAAATGTTACCTATTAGAGATTTGAAAAGGAGACACAAGCAGTATCTATGACATTTGTGAAATTGCAGTGGTTGTATACTTATAACAACCCTTATAACATGGCATTTGTGCAGGCAGGAAAATGCTTTTGCCTCACACAGCTGAAACTTCACTCGTGTGTAAAGACTGTTGCATTTAATTTGTGCCAGCATGAAAACAGCGCCCCAAAGCCCAGAACAGAAACGAAGCATCAGCAGAAGTGCCTCTTCTGATCCAAAGCAAATGACACAATAGTAGAGAAAATATGACAATCACAATTACACACAGAAAATTGATGGGGTGCTTTAATGAGTGGTGTGAGCTTCTTTTAGAAAGCAGCTTGTAGGGAAACCAAAAACCAAGCAGTTTGGTTGGAAAAAAGAGAATTACACCTGATGTTACTGTCAAAACTCACATTTACGATGATGAATCTGGAACATTTCACTTCAATTTAATGAGCAGGAACCATCAGGCTGACATGTACAGCAGGTTAAGCAATGAGGGACCTGAGGTCTTGACCGGAAACAAAAGATCAAAACCGAGGTTACATTTGACAGATTGTGAAGGGGAAGAACATTAGGTAACATATCCATACATTAGATAATGAGTACGATTATGATATGCAGTTCATTACTAACGCATTTTTGCAGAAAATAATGTCTCTAATACATTTGACCTCTGGGTTAGTGGCACTATATTGCAGTTACTTGTTTTAATGAAACAAAACTGACAAGCTAGGGACTGGCTTGATCTATATTATGAAATGCTGTGACCTGAAAGCACACTGTGGCTATAGAGGATACATCTACTGTACTGACAGAGATTTATCATGATAATAACGGTAAATTTGTTATACAATGGTCATAATACTCAACCTCTCATTGTCATCATCAAATAGTTGGTGTATTTCTGGCATCTGGTGTATATGGAGGTCAGGGGTTGGGTCAGATCAGGGTAGATCAGGGCAGATCAGGGCAGAGCAGTGAAAGGCTGAGTTATGAAACCGCTGGAATATAATGAGACATAAGCTTCAATGAAATCCCATTATGACGGAGCAACTTGCATAAACATGTCAGCTGATTTATGCAGATCATTAATGAAAATGTATTCAAATGTAGAAATAACACAATCCTAGAAAATCATTAAATCTCCATTTTGTAAATTTTGGGTTTCTAGCATCTGGCATTTATCCTCACATGTCAAAATCTTGACCCCGATAACACAACTTTATCTCAGATTGTACAAGGACAACAGATTATGTGTGATACAGCTCAAGATAAAGCCCAAATGCTTAAGAGATTTTAAATTTAAAACTTGAGGGTTGATTTGAGGTAACATGCCCCCATAAAATGAAAGGACGGTCTGGGACACAAGAAGAACAGCTTTGAGAAACTCAGCATGACGCTCCTGCAACATTAAGCCAATGTTGATTTGTAATTACATGAGATAAGAAGATGAGTGGAGGTTTAGTGCATGTCTTGTCTAAATGAGAGAGGTTATTTGTGTTCCAGGGGGCACGGGATGATACACTCATTTTACAAGCTTAGGCCACTGCGCTGTCTGTTCAGTGTATCAGGGCCAAGGGAGGATGTTTCCCTCTGTCGCTCTGTGTCTCCATGTGCAAACAAATACACGTGTAATTAAGCACACAAACAAACACGCACATGTACACGTGTAATGACGCGTTGACAGTATGTTATTTTTGCTCATCAATTCCTGCTTGTTACTTAAAACGCACAGTAACCTACATTGTCATGATGCAGGTTGCAGGAAATGTTTAGTAGTCAGTGTCTGAGTGTGTGTTAGTGTGTGAAAACAGAGAGAGAGACACTGTCAGTTGAGGCTTACACTGAGTCAACCAGAAGCCTTCATTTTCCAGTATTACTGCAACTGAGACATTATAACAAGAAAGGACACAGTAAAATATAGATTTCAAGTGACACTAAGTGACAAATGAAGACTAGAAGACAGACAAAGGGGAGAGCTGCATGAGCAGAAAATGACAAATGACTGGCAAAACAACAGTACAGTCTGAACTGACAAACAACCTGTTCCATGAATTTTAAACTGGCTGGATTGAATTAAGAATGAATGGAAGAGGGGGACAGAAAGAAACAGAGCTTGTGCACCGAAATCACTCCTTGCTGCAGAAACTGATAAGGTTTTTTAATTAACTCCTAAGACCTGGGGTTCATTTAAAATCATATTACAGTGGCAATTTGACAGCATGCAATTATCTCAGGGAAAACATGAATGTAAAATGATTGATTTTTTTTAGTTCAGACTTATATTGAGCATGCACTGATACATCTAAGTCCAATTAGATTTACAGTATGAAGTCATTCCTGGTGAGATAAGTGTGATTCCAACCAGACGATCAATTCAAAGGTCAAAGTTTCATGGGACTTCATCACTTAAGAATAGGGCCAATATAGGACACGAGACCAGAAGCATGGAGCTGCTGCAAAGTGAAAACAGTATTTAACAGTAATTAAACAACAACAAACAAAAGGTTTAGTAACACTTGATTTGACAGGGTGTGCATAAGACTGTCTTTACACTGTCACGGCCATGTCCTGACATCTGTGATGGACATCTTTATGAATGTTTATGACTTTTGTCATTAAGTGATGGGTAGTCCACAGCTAACAGAGCTAACTAGCTAACACTAGCTACAGACAGACAGCTGTAAGCCTACTAGCTAACTGCTATCTGTCCATTGGGTAATTCTGTGAGCTAAATTATCTTGATACTGTACTCTGTTGTCAAACTGGCCTTATAACATTTATTGATAGTAATTACGCATGACAACATTAAGAAAGTATCTCACAGTGTAATAAAACTTAATGACATCATAGGACATGTCCAAAATGTACCAATTTACTTGAGATCAAAGAAAATATTCATGACACACGTCATGATGATGGCCAGTGCAAAAACCAACCACAAATGACAGTTTGATGTCATGTTAAAGTCTTAAGTCTGACAGTGTCAAGTTATCATAGTGAAGACATTTTTGTCTCAATTAATGTCAAGTTGTCATAACAAAGACATCTCAAACATTAACTTTGCATTTATGACGTACGTCATGGCATCATTTTGACAGTGCAATGGCAGTCTTATGCACACCCTTTTAAATAAAATGTTACCAAAAGTTCAGTGCAGTATAGACGCCTCTTACCCTTTCATTGCGTCTTCGGTCCAGTCAACACATTTAATAGCTTGCAGCTGTAGACGCCGCTGATTCCTCCGAAACAGTCGTGATCCTGTCAGAATTCTGAACAACTTAAGTCGACCAGTGGAATATCGATTCTGACATATCATATACGCAACAAATGTACATTTAGGTGATTTTGGTGCTGGTAAAACATTTAATACAACCTTAAGCAGCTTAATAAGTTGTCAGGATGACTGGGAGAGACCGCTACTTTTGCTGCCGAAATGCGTGCACAGCTTTTAGATGACATCAGCTGTAAAAGGGTCTATAGATGATGAGATATTTTATCGGTCAGGCGACAGTCCACATTGGTCAGTGTGAACTGTCGCCTGACATTCAACAGTTTAAGATCCGATCTGTAACACACTAGAACAGCCTGTTATTTTTTTCCTCATTAATTCCTCTATTTGGCCAAAGCTGTACTCAGCAAGTTGCAACGTGCTCACAGCTTCAGTCGTGCTCGTCAGCTCATGTGTGTGTGGGCTCAGCTGTTTGTTTCAAAGTCGTCGGGCATTTGAGGGACTTGTGTGGATAAAAGTGGAAATGGGACTCTTAGAGTAAAAAAAGGATGGTTGCTTTTTACGCATCCAGGACAGAAAAGTAGACGGAGTCAAAATGAGACACATGAGAGATTAAGAGGAAATCTAGGGACAAAACAGCAGCTAGACGATACACCATATGCCCCATGGCCCATTATCCACTACTTCACTCTATCTTGCACTCATGTGCACCCCATGGATTTTCAAGGCTCAACTTAGCAAAACAACAAGTAAAATAGAGCATTAAGCATTTTATTTTGGTCCTCATTTCAGATGAAATGATGTGACGTGAACAATTTAATTCTTTCAGAAGTACACGTAGATTCACAGTAATTCATTCAGAAAAAATACTGGCTTAAATTAATGCTCCACCCAAAATGTGACTTTTAGTATTAAACAGTGACCTAAATGCTTGAAGGTTCAACATTCAACATTCAACAAGGAGTAGTTCAACATTTTGGGAAACTCACCAAAGCTGGAAATGGATTAGCTTAGTAAAGCAAGGGGCAAATAGCTAGCCTGGCTCTCTCCCAAGTTAAGAGAAAATATGCCTAGCAGCAGCACTGACAGAAATAAAGATTGACACTGCAGTTCCACTTCCTCTCACTACACAAAAATGGAGCCAAAATATCCTGGATAAGAGCCCTGGCGTCTTGTGCTGGTATCGTCATTTAGAGTCAGAGTCTGTGCAGTAGTGACCAGCGTTGGAGCCGTGCTTTCAAGTGCCTGCCCATACAGCCGTCCGACTCAATCACGAGCAGAGCTCTGCTGTCAATTATGACGTGAAAACCTGTTTTTATATAATCAAATAAGTAATTACACAATTTGATTAATTTAAAGCCAGTTTAATTAAAACAGTTATGGTGATTAAAACAGAGCCATGGTTCATCATTTTTCCTGTCTTACATTCATTATTCACAACACAAAATTGCCATTTATCATTTAGTAACAAAATATAATGGAAAGAAAATGGAAGTGGTGTAAAGGGTTATCAATTAATAATGGAAACGATTAAATTTATTTGAATTAAAAAATAGTGACAAATTGATTTGATAAACTGGATAGACATTTTATCTGAAACTTGCCCTAATAATCAGCTGGGCTGTGTTACTGTCTTCTGTTAACCATTCATCATTCAGCCTGATCGACTGACATTTATCGTCTACAGCAAGCAATTTTTGCCACTTCCGCCAAAACATCAAAAACCACACCCACTGACTCATCTGACAGGGAAAGTGATAAATGACTGGATTCATCACATCACAGCTGTTTTAATCAAACTGTCTTTAAATCAATTAAATCTCTTGATAATTTATCTCTCAATTTTTCACTTCCCATCCATTTTTACCCCTCTATTTTTTTTAATCAATTAGTGTTTTTTCATCTATCTATTGGCGAGAACATATGCAATCACATTTACCAAAATGTCCAACTACATCCTTTATGTTTGTAGTTTCCTCACTGGTTGTGAAGAGCGGCTGCACTCAGCTTGGATTCCAATGGTGACATGTTTTCATGGCGGCATAAAAGGATCAAAGAGGATCAAAACTTCTCAAATCCTTTTTTCTGGCTAAATACACAGCAGTGCCCCGGCAAGTTCCTATAGAGGCAACTAGTAAATTATGCTGTATGAGTGGTTAAAGCAGTTTCTATGAATAATTTGGATACTTTTTGTTCACCGTGATCACTTCTCACATTGGACCACAGCTACTCTCTGCAAATATGGAAATTAAAAACCTTATTAAAGCCACTTTTCAAGTCTACAGGAGTGGAGTATTTGACACTTAAAAGATGATTTTGGGTTTAGAATCACTGTAACCATTCATCTGTGACACTGTTGCAGGGTGGAGAGTGTAAATCTGAGCAACATTTTAATTTAACACTAAAAAAATCTGCATGGAAATAACCACATTTAGCCAAACAAGCACAGATTTGTGATCATCCCCATGCTGATGAGCATCTGCACCTGGTTGTGTATCAGAGAATCATTTCTGTCATCTTGACCTGACCTTTAAGTTGCGAAGTAAACATATTTTTTTCCCACGTGTGACATGAATAAATGAATATATGCATGAATTATGGCACAGCGGTCACACTGGGTGCTGCAGGTGGTTGTACTGTATGCGTGCACATGTCACATTTCACATGAAAACAAATAACACAATATGTCCAACCTGATGGCAGCCCAGCCTCGTGTGCGTGTGTGTGCATGTCTGAATCACTGTTTGTATGTGCGTATGTGAACTTATGTGCAGATGAACACACAAGTGTGTCACGTTTTTGATGACAGAGGTGACTCAGACAAGCTCGTCACGTATGTCTCATTCAACACACGTGTCAGTTAATGCTGCCAGTGTCATGTGTGGGTTTTTAGCGTGTTGTTCGTGTCTTACTGACATCAGAAGAACGCTGAAAAGTTCACCCCAGAAATTCTGAGATGTTGGTATTTGCTTTGATGGCCGTGTATTTCTTCTATTTTTGTTAATTACAGCTCTGATTTTTAGTTGTTTATTTATTTCATTTTGCATAATTGAAGGGCAAGAGATGTAAGAAAACCTTTAAATGACCAGTGTGTAGGATTTAGTAGCATCTAGTAGTGAGCTTGCAGATTGCAAACACTTCATCTCACTTTCCTTGTCCAAGAGTGTGTGAGAACCTGGAACTCACACAAAATGTGGAAGGTCATATCTAGTGCCAGGGTTCTGGGCCACTGTAGAAGCATGGCGGTGCAATATGGCATACTCCATGGAAGAGGACCCACCCCCTCAGTTGATTTAAAGGGCTTGCTCTAAGGTAAGAAAAACACAACAATTCTTATTTTCAAGTGATTATGTGCAAATAACCCCCCTTAAATCTTACACACTGGACCTTTAACAGCAGCAGAAAACAATAATAACTTCAGCATTAACGTTCACCCTGAAAAAACTGTATTTTAGCAAAACATTCCTAGCTTTTTCTGTGTTTTTTTAAAAATCAAAATAATATGGTCATCAATTGCAGACAGATGGAGTTTACTCAGTTGTTATGGAGATGTAATGTATTGTAAAGCTAAGCCCGAACTCAGTCCATTGATACTGTGTAGTATGGTTGAAGGCTATGGAAAAACACAGCGGATCTTGAGTTGTCTTTTTTTTAATATGTATAATTTTTTTGTTTTATTTTACCATTTTTGCTCCTATTTTGTATGGTATTGTATTTTGTGAAGCACCTTAATGTCCTACAAGATGTTAGGTCTTTTGTTTTCACATTTGGATCACAGACTCTACCTTTAAAGACGTGACAGACACCGTGCTTCCTATTCTTTGGTATCAGTGTCATCAGTTTCAGGAAAAACATACAAAAAAAGACACAGATGTCATATGTCACAGATGAGACTATGTTGTGAAGACTGCAGTGCACGCGTCACAACAGGCATAACAAGTTGTTGTTGTGACTGTTGTTGTCGTCATAAATATAAAAACTCCTAGGGGCCGTCACTCCGGAAATCCGGCAGTTAATCTGGTGATTAGAGGATAAGAAAAGAGGACAGCGCTGGTTAGAGGTACAGTTAAACCACACAGCTCCACCGCCCTGATTAATCAATTAGATCTAAATCCATTAAATCAATCCCATACCTTATCTGAACTCAAGACTATAGTTCCAAGATGTGATCCACACACAAATAAATGCACGCATTTAAACAAAAACACACAAAATATGCACAGTCACACACAACACATGCATCTCTAATCATGGTGTAAAGATTAAACTGCCCCTGGGCCAACGCACATTTCAATTATACATGAGAATCGGTAAACACTGTTTATGTGTGTGATGGTGCATCATATGTAAACTGCATGTTTTTCTGATTCTTGACCTGACAAACCACACAGGGATGAGTTGAAGCATCACAATACACTTTTAATTTGTAAATATTTACTCTGTAGTCTGGAGAGCTTTGTGAATGAGTGTTTCATGTCTAGTGTGTATTTAAATATTTGTACAGTGTTAAAGTACATGTGTATCATATGGATGTATGTGTGAGACAGAGCCACAGGGTAAATATAACCCGCCCATCTGTTAGGGCTGTACAGATGCTGTCTCAGAAATAGAGGATTAGTGCTAAACTTAGAGAGGAGGGGGACATGTGATGACAGGACGAGGGGAAAGCCAGGCAGTGACTAACACCAAAAGCATAAATCTGGGGGCGAATGACAGCGTCAGAGCAGCCGTTCAGAGGGAGGATGAGAAAATGGAGAGACGTTGAAGCAGGCGCAAAGTTGTGATGGGGCCATGCACGTTGCATGGCCACATCACTATCGGGGGGGATGAAAAAAAAGGGAAATGTACAAATAATGAAGACAGGGCAAGACATGCAGAAGATGTAAAGAGAGAAATTTGTAACATTCAACACGGTCATAAGAGTTCATCAAAGCCTCAGATCTGGCCGGTTAAAAAATTTACTTTTGTTTTACTTTAATCAAGTCAAGGTGATGTGGTTGTTAGTGTATAGGGAGGAAATGTATTCATATATGCCTGAGTGTATGCAAATACAATTACCTTTACTATTTGTCTGTCAGTTGTTTGTCTCCCATTGATTGTTGCCACCATACAGGTGTGGTTACACCCATAGACATATGATACATAGATGCAGGATTGATTGCTTCAGCCTGTTATTGCGATACTTCAGTGTCGTCGTCTATAACATTACTCAACCAAATTTCAATGAATCATGTTTTTAAGAGTTTCTGATCTACAAGGGTTTTTTAGTACTTACTCCATGACTTACTTGACATAGATGAGGGACCTTTGATTCATTAATAGAACTGGGTGTTACAATCCCTGAAGATTCAGCACTGCACTTACCTAGTGGGGTTGTTCTTGGGGGTGACTACTTTATGAAGTTATGAGTTTGACAGATCATCAGTAGTGTACCTTGATGTCTCAGGGTGTTTCAGCATTTTAATACAGGACAGCCTCAGTCAAGGCAGGCCCACTGCACGGCCCTAACTTAAGTCTGACCCCTCTCTTGCTCCTCTCCCACTTCACGTCTCTCCTGAACCTGCCATGTTTTCATCGTCTGAAGAGTCAGAGCCGCTGTAAATCACCTCAGTACTGTATTCCCTGTCATCAAAATGGTTTCTGTTGGTCTCAAAGGCTGTGTTCAGACTCGGTCTGGTTGTGCTGGTCCCCCCAGCCCCGGATCTCAAAGCCTCCTCATCCCAGTGGTCCAAAGTTCCTGTGTTAATGGTATAATCAACACTCCCATGGTGGTCCAAGTTCCCAGTCCAGCCAGAGTCAGCAGGCAATAGGACTGCTAGCTGCATGGCTAACTAAGCTAACTATCTAACAGCAGCAACACTTCGCATCAATTAGCATTAACTCTGGTGATTTATGATAATATTTGGAGTGTGACTATGACAGGTGGCTAGTTCTTACATATTGCACTTTTAAGCACTGCTGAATTTCCATGGTCTTTCAAATAAAATATGTAGAGAACTGAGATGCTTTGAGAAAATGTAATCAAAATCTCATCTGTTTCGTGCTTGTCAGGTGGAGACACAACACTGCATTGGTAGGGATGCAAGGAGGTACAAAAGTCTGATTGCCTTTTCATGGCTGATTGCCACGAAAAGTTCAGCCAAGTTCCCCACTGTTGTGCTGCTCACAGTGTAAATGTGGAAAAGTGAAGATGTCTGAAAATTGTAATACTTTTAAAGTGTGTAAAGCATATTTTGTAAAATCAAGTAGCACCAGTAAGGTAAACAAAGCATTTTATGTAGAACACGTAAATGCTGTAAATCTGCATCTCTTTTTCTTTGGATTCCACAAACAGGTTATGAGTTGATTTAATATGGAATGGAAAAGCAGAAATGACACTTCAACCTTAAGGCTTTTACCATGAGGTTTGAGAAATGGAATGATCAGCATCAGTGATCGGTGATGAAATTGCATCGTTGAAACTCGGTGGGATCCTTCCATGAGAGGTGCTTTTTGCGTCGACCAGACAGGGCTGTAACCAGAGTTATGGGCCCCGTGTACAAGTGGGGATTCTTCTAAGACCTTAAACGTGTGAGGTTTTTGCAGAGGGAAGAAAGAACAAGTTTTACATCTTTGCTTTTGATTTGAATGCAAAGAAAAACATGGAAGAGCTCCAAACTTTTCTTTAGAAGACTCTTAAAACTGTTGGATGGGGGGAAGGTTTACCTCCATCAAAAGCTTGATTAACCACACCTGAGTTTAATCACGACACAGACTGAACAATTAAGCAGGTGGGTTCTGAATTTGGCCCCAGGTGCCACAACGTGACATCAGCGACTCGGCAAGATTTAACCCTCTGTAGCTCTGGAGACACACACACCATTACACCCATGTCACAATAACATACATGAATACCAAACATGTATACACATGCTGTTGCAGTCACCCCTTATGTTCAGTGCAATGCCTTGGACAGAATAGCACCCATTCAAAGCTTACTGAGAGAATGAAAATGCAGACAGACAGACAGACTGACAGACAGACAGACAGGAGTACTCACGAGGTGAGGAGCAAGTTTTGTAAGCAGGAACCATAAGGCAGAGCAGGAGGGCTTCCCTTGCTTCATCGTGGCGTCAGTCACAGGGCTCATCACCACACAGACGTGACTCAGGGAGCACGGGGAGCAGGGTGTGTGTCAGCACACAGGGGGATCATCTGTTTCATGTGTTGTGCTCTTTCTGCTTACGTGTTTTTGGGTGTTGCAGATGGATGGGTGTGGGGTGCGTGATGTTTTCTAAAATATCAAGACCATATGTTAATGGAAAATTACTTACAGTTTATATGATTTTATACACGATACTTGTTTTGTTTTTGTTGCTCAGGCCATTGATTCTAATTATTCTGAGAGTAACACCAAAGCAATTGTTGAGATGTCAGAGTGTGGTGACCCATTAAAATATGTCCAAGGAGCTACAGGCATAAGTGGTCAGATGCTTAGGCTGTAAACAAACCAAGGGTGCAAATGTAGGCGGAGCAGTTGCACTGGGGCCTGTGAGTTGGGGATACCCGTAGAGAGAGTGGGCCCTTCCACCTCAGAAATGTGGCTGTTTTCAAAGAAAAACCCATGTTAAATCATAAAGAGGTGGCATTTGATACGTGTGCCCTCAAAACAACCCAGACAACAACACCAACCCCAATTCTGTCAATGTGTTAATTTACATTAAAATTGTTAGCAATTATACTTATTCTACATAAACTATAAAAACAAAGTAAACCATAAAATATTCACTCAAATGAATGGTGTGTGTGTGTGTGTGTGTGTGTGTGTGTGTGTGTGTGTGTTGTGTGTGTGTGTGTGTGTGTGTGTGTGTTTCATAACTAGTAACTAGCATGCACTAAGGCCCGTCATTATAACCTACATTGGGGCCAGTTGTAAATACTAAGAACGTTCCAGGTTAAACAAAGGTGGATAGAATAAGATTACAGCCTGGACTGTTTCAGTCATCTGCTGCAACTTTCACCCACATTTTTTGTATGCATTGAGATATTAACATCAGTATGGGTTGGCTTACTTTAGTTTCAAATATTTAGTATATAGTAATATGCTCATAATCTGTCAAAATGTGAATACTTTGCAGAGTACTCACATAGTATTATTTAACAAATTGTTTGGTGGGTATACCGTGTTATTAGAGCTTGCCTGAGCTTCAAAAATAAGCCCAAATTGTAATAAATTATAGTTTTCCTTTAAATCCTTAAAGTCTGGGGACATTTCAGGGGCCCATAACAGCTTTCATGCATACAGTAGGCTCTGTAGCTACACCACAACCCTTTACAGGACAGCTTTAAAAGAGGCTCAAAGTGTTCCTCACTTTTTTGAGGGGATAGTTTTTGTGCTTATGATTTATGATGATAAAGGAGTTTTTTGGGAAGACAAGACAAGGGTCTGAATTTTGTGTTAAATTCACATTACTTTTCCTTCAAGATAGGACTAAAGCTTAGCCATGCAGTGGAGACAGTTAATTGTAATGTCAGACGTTCTCACAAAAGAGTAAAAAATTGTTGGATATTGAAGAAGCCTATTGTAAGCTGCTTTATATTTACGAGCCTGCCCATGCATAACATTGGTTTCTCAGTAAAACAAACACAATCAGAGGAGGCAGAATTTGTTTCTCTTCAGCCTGACTCATTGTGATAAATGAATGCAGGCGGAAACGCTACCTTGAAGCTTGTGACTGGAAGACCCTGAATGTGAAAAGTCATTTGCTGGAGCCTTGGATGTATAGTTGTTGCATAATTTGTCAATGGCTGGTATGTCAGGGTGCACGTCCTTGGCCTCCACAGCACATTCCCACCTTTGGAGAGCCACAGTAAAGCTCTCTGAATTCACCTGCTTTGACATGCCACAAATAAACGGTTATATCATAACCCAGTAAAATAAATCTGCATGTTTAATCCCAATGACTCCAGTTACACAATGCCATTGTGACTTTAATGGATTTGTGTATTCAGATAAAGGATTACAAGGTAGGAGCATTACAGAGCAGCACCTCTTCTCAACAAAGCTGTGACTGAACAGCAGCACCAAGTGGTCAGATTTGGCTACTGCAGCATGGACATCAATAATATTGTGTGAATTCACTTTTAAGCTGAAAACTTTGGTCTTTTTACCATATTTGTTTGTCAGATTTGGCTCATTCACCTTCTTATGTTAAACTGCGATGTTGCTGCCTGAGGTTCAAGATGAGGACACATGAACAGAAAGGCTTTTACCTGAGCTAAATTAAGCTATATCAATTATTCAGACTTAATAATCTTGTTAATGTGTTAGTTCCTGATAGGTTAGATTCTAACCCAATTACAGTAGCAAGCTTAGTGAAGAATAATAGCCTGCAGATTAATAAGGGAAGGGGTGTTTTGACTGTTTTAAAAATTAAACAAAAACGTGTGGAAGCTCGATGTCAGCCTGACGTGAGTCAATGATTCTCGGAAAAGCCGACTTAATGTTGCCAGAATATGGTTTGTTAAGTAGTGCCAGTCATAGCATTTATCCCCTAAGTTCACTTTTCAAATGCTATAATGTCTGATTCATTGCCTGGATCGTCTTCCACTGGGATGATGATGTGTCTGTTTCCAAATGGAAATGATGATGCCGTATTTGAAACATTATACAACTGGATCAGCAACCATATCAGTGGGATGATAAGGACATTTATTGTATATTAATTCACTGCAGTGTTAATAAAAGCAAACAAATTGACACAAACCTGTATGCATAATGACAAGCCAGTGGGGGTTCAAAATGATGCACTTTTTCTGAAAAGCAAAAAATGTTTGAGAGGGACCATTCTTACATGGTTGTGAGTCTTTGGAAAGCTGAATATCCAGTTTTTGCACCTGGACAAGAAAGGTGTGTTTTGGACCCTGATTGAGTGTCAATAAAGCGAATAACTGGACCAGGTCTTTCAACAGTTGGAGCCAAAACTAAAACTTTGTAAAGAATGAAAATGCAAACAAAGTCTATAGGGAGTGTTTGATACTCAACTAATAGATTTTGCTGCTTATCTTGACATTTAATGAACTACAATCACAAAGGCTATAAAACTAAGACTATTTTCTTAATATATCGAATAATCATCTGGCTTTTATGTTTGTTAAATATGTTGGCTAAATATGCAAAATATGTTTTTTTTATGCACAGGTGGTAAAGAATAATAAAAACAATCATTGGGTTTATAAAATGTACCAAAAAATGGAAAATCCTTTTTTTTTCCAGTCACAATTTAGTGACATCTTCAAGGACCAGAACTCAAACACCTTGTCTCATTCTCCCCTTTCAAGCATGTAGGAGAAACTACTACTACTGTGAAACTCACACAAAATGTGTAAGGCCAGCCGTATCTAGAGCCAGTGTTTGGTTTGTTCGCTCTGGGCTACTGTAGAAACATGGTGGTTTAGCATGGCTGCCTCTGTGGAAGAGGACACCTTGCCCTGTCTGGAAATGAAGGACTCATTCCAGGTGACTATACACTAATGAAAACAATATACTTATAAATATTATGTTCCATTTTGGCCCTATTCTGCCAATAAATAAAAAGTAAATTTTACACACTAGATCCTAAACTTTAGCTTGTTTTGGTCGACCCACGGGCCAAAGACAAAAGATATTTCGGTCACTATCACATAAGCTAAAGAAAAGCAACAGATCCTCATAATTCAAGTCTTGAAATTGTGAATGTTTGGCAATTTGAAAAGCCTGAGAAGATTCATAGATTGACAAAATAGTTGCTGATTAATGTTCTGTTGATCAACAGACTGATTTATATCTTGACTGAGATGTAATAACTGGACAGATGGTCAACAGACAAGTGGATTAAGCTGCAGGACTGGTTTGACAAGTTTCTTTGGATACTTTGATCATTTTGTAAAAGCTGAGCACTACTTGAGTCCACTGAAACTGGTATGGTCTATGAAGAGGGGTAAACTTTTTATAGTTTCTTTCAGACCAACAGGTGTTGACTTTTAGATAGCAAAAATGTTATTTTGTGTCACTTGATTTCACATTAGGTTTTAGCTTCCAAAACTAAAACCTCAACTTGCATGCAGACTTTGTTGCCAAAACTTATCTTTCATCAAACAATCTACACGTCTTCTTGCTACAGTACCTACCCAGGTGCTGACCTCTCTATCTGTCCATCTTCTTCCTCGTGCTGTCCTGTCAGTCAGTCGAGAACACCCCCTGTATGACAAAGACCTGTTGCATAAGATCACAGACAGTGAGCCTAGCTGCATTCAGCAGCAGCAGCTGGGCTTTATCCCTCCATCAGCCGGTCCAGACATACAGGTACACACTGCTGGCCTGTCCCATTGTCATTCAAATGTTGGGCTGGTGATTGAAGCGCTTATCTCTCCTAATCGGAGCGTGTAAAGGTATTACTGCTCAGGGAGAGCGTCGCCACACCAACTTTGATATGGAAAATCACATCTGTGAGCTCCCAAACAACATTATCTACAGAGAACTGAATATACCAGGTAAAACCTTTCCTGCAACCCCTCCATCTGTTGTCTTGGATTAGCTCCACGCGTGTTCCCTTTTTTCAGATCCTCAAAGACATAGAGAGCAGAGGGGGTGGGGGGATTAGAAAAGGAAGGCAAATAAAGAGCCGAACACACATCTTGTTAAAAGTAAGATTTGTAAGCTTATTATTTTGTTATCATGATCATTGTTATAACCTCTGTTATGGTTTGTTCAGTTTACAGTTTATTTTCAAGTTCATTTAAAGTCATTCCAGTCGAAGGTAAACATGATTGTAATTGTTGTTTCCAACACTATTAAATGCTTTTTTTTGTTTTGCCAGACAACAATCAGTCACACGCTCGCGCATACGCACATGGAAAGAGAAGACACAAAGAGACTGTTGCTCACTCACACACCCATTCATTCACTCACACACACACATACACACATACACCAGTACACACACACAAACACAGACAGCATCTCATGCTAAAGCTCCTGCACACACGAAGTGATGAACAGAAATGAGCTTTGATTCTTACTCTCCCTGAAACACACACACACATACACGCAAACACACACTCTCTTGCGCTCGTGTCTAAGTTCTTAAGTGCAACTTCTTGAAGAGTGATTAACCCTCTCGCACAGCTCTTCAACCCTCCCACTCCACACCAGGACCCAGAACCTGTCCTACCTCGCCCTCCCACCAAGAGCCACACATACTCCTGGGCTGCTTCACACACTGAGCACTCAATGATGCTCCAAAACTGCATGATAACTTGTTTGTTTCTATAGATATAATCTCTTGTCTGGGTGATAACTGACACACACCTTCGAAAAAAGCCACATTACTTCCAAACTACAAGCACACGATAATGTAAAAATAAGTTCTTTAGAATAAAAATCCTTTATATATATCTGTGGTCCCCAACCTGGTGGACTGGACCCCTCCAGGGTTTCAACTCAAATCTGACGGGTCATCAGATGGTTAAGCATCTGCTTTATTATTTCATACCTTCCTCTAACCTAAGAATTGTTTTTTGCAGATGATGTGACTCTGCTGGCTTCATCAGACTATGACCTTCTGCACGCTCTGGGGCAGTTTGCAGCTGAGTGTGAAGCGGCCGGGATGAGGGTCAGCACCTCTAAGTCTGAGGCCGTGGTTCTCTGACAGGTAACAGTGGATTGCTCCCTCTGGTCAGGGGGTAAGTTGCTGCCCCTGACAAAGGAGTTCAAGAATCTCTGGGTCTTGTTCATGAGTAATGTGGGTGTTGCACTGCACTGCCGTGGTGAAGAGGGAGCTCAAGCTTTCAATTTACAAGCTGATCTATGTTCCAACCCTCACCTATGGTCATGAGCTTTGGCAGGTTGACCAAAGGAATGAAGTTACAGATACATCGGCCAAAATGAGCTTCCGAACTCACGGGAGGGATTACATATCTCATCTGGTCTGAGAACATCTCTGGTATTGGATACCCTGCTGCCACCATGACCTGACCATGGATAAGCAAAAGAACATGGATGGGTGGACTCTTCTAATCATTATAGTTTTTCTTGAGAATTAATGGATAATTTTACCTGATCAGGTAGTATAATCATCCCTTGGTTGAAAATTTGTCTAAATTAGAAAAGCAGAAGCAGTCCTTAGCTCCAAAAGGCTCCGAATCCAACACACCCACAATCCAACTTGGTAACATCCCTGTGAGCTAATGTGTGCCAACTATGCTTTCGACTGATCAAAAATGTGAAACAACATTTTTTGCTGACATGAGATATGAAAGCCAAAGACTATAATTGTATTAAACTGCTGTGACCAAATTGACTACTTCTCAATTGAAGGCACACGCTAATGTCATCTCAGAGACTGACCGAGTGGAGCATCTCTTCCTCTGAGCAGTTCCTCCGTTTAAGAAGTACTTTGCGGGGTCTTTTATGGGGCAAACATCCCTAAATGCCCATGTTTTTCATACTTTATAACTCTAGTCTGTAATGCAGTTTTCTGTTAAAGATTCAAGGCCAAAAGATGTTTTACAACTTTTTTCTGCTGCTAAATAATACTCCTCCCGGTGAGTTACCTCATCCTCATCTTAATGTGTATAATCGTTGGGGTGTCCCTTAAAGGGGTCGCAAATCAAAAGGGTTGAGAACCACATGATACATGATTTGTCAATATTGATCTTTCTAGAAATCATACTTCACAAGATAACTTAACAAAGTTGACTCATAGAGTGCAGCCCAAGTTTAGATGTGGCTCATCCCACCCAATTTTCCAACTTTTAAGTCCCCATCTTCCCCCTCAAGAAAACCAAAAATACACCACAGCAAACTCAACAAAATAATAATAAAAACATAAAAAAAGAACAACCACAAGGAAACTGAGCTTCAAGTTTGTAAAAATGCTTAAATCACATTCCACCTTGGCAAATTTCAAGACATTGTGAATTCCATTCTTTGTCCGTTTTGACATTTACACGAGTACTTGAACGTCTCACATGCCGGTGGGTGAGCCGCTGCGTGGCCAGCGGTCAGCTCGCAGTCCATCGTCATCATCTTCATTATTATCATTATAATCATCATCACCTTCATCATTGTTATCAGCTACTATGGTAAGCCATGCCCTACTAGAGTCCATCGTTGGCAGGGTGGGGTAACCATGGTGAATAAGGTGCTAGTTGCTATGGAAACGCTATTCTGCAGCAACCGACTGGTACAGTAGTTGTCTGAGTTTTGAATTGCCGTACCTCCCCACCAAAGCACTTGGTTTGTATGTATTACTTGTTGCTTTAGTTGTGTTTTGATTTTTTTTTGTTTATTTTGCATTTTCAGACTTATAAGATGTACAGTATGTGGATGTATTTTCAGGCTGTTAGTACCATTTAAAATCTCTCACTCTCAAACGCGCGCGCACACACACACACACACACTTGTGGCACACTCAGACATATGTTTTGTCACTCAAATGCACACAGAAACACTCATAAAGTAACAGAAAACTGTTTACATGTGGCATCTGACAAATGGGTTTACAGGGATGAGATTGGTAGAGCAGGCTGCTACACCAAAACTGATCAGTGGAGAGCTTCTTATTGTTGATCTGTTCACGGATGCTTGTGTGAGTGACTGTCCTTCCTCCTTCGTCCCTCCTCTTGCTCTCCTCCAAACAGTCGGTTGAGAGGAGGGCAGTATTGCTGAGTGTATCCATGGCTGCTCCGTAGCCATCGTGTGCTTCGTTAACCTCAGAGATGACAGAGGACTAACTGAGTACTTTAAAGACAGGACAGAAAAGTAACACGGCAACTTATAACATCGACTTGCGGTTTCTTTGTAAATGGCACATCTACAGTAAATTCCTCCCACTTCTTTTTTCCCCCCACTTAACATTTAAGAAGTGAATGATTCATTGTTTAAATGCTCTGTATTTCCCCTCCTGACCCCGTCCTGTCCTGTTGGCTTCATTCAAGACGTGATGTGAACACAGGATGACACAGCAGAGTGTAGATGACAACTAAAAACACTGGCGTCTGGAGTCCCAGGGTGTGTTTATGAACTATCAGCTACTTTGACTAGTCTCCTACACAGGACCTGCGAAGTTTGTTTGTCAGCTGGTTCCTTTTTTTTTTCCTCCGCCTCCTCCGTGGACTGGGACAAGTTCCCAGCGTCATCAAAGATCAACAACAACAACAAAAAAAAGGCAATTTCAGTTCAGTTTTGCTGAAATCTATTTGATTCAGTTCATTTGAGTTCAGTTTTTAAGTCTTGTTGCAAGAAACTATGGCAACTAGCCCTAAGGAAGTGTTTCAGCCAATCAGATCCAGGGGAAAGTCCTCAAATGATTTTCAATTGGGTGGGTGGATTTGATGCTTTTTCTTCTTTTTATTAGGATTTCAGCCCCGCCTCTCCTCTCCTCTTGTATAAATGCTTTGTGTGGTGTGCATGATTCAACAAGCTCAACCTGTGGCCTGTTCAGACACACACACACACACACACACACACACACACATACACACACACAGTCTACCACACCTGCATCTGTATGCACAGGCTGACTTTAATGCAATATACGGTTCAGTCTGTGTCACCGAGTGCCTGAAGGTCTTTCAACTCTGCCAAAACCACACACACACGCAGCTGTACAAATACACACACACACACACACTCACACTGTGATGCTTGAAAACTCTCATTTCTTGCTCCTCTTGCCTTTTGCTCTATTTGCGGTATCTTAACTCTTCTCTCCTCTCCTCCTGACCAACCCCCACCCCCGCCCTCCCCTCCCGTCCCCACTCTCCCACCCGCTGATACTGTACACCCTCCCAAGGCTAGTTGGCATGGTGACGCTGATGGGATGGCCGTTGCTAGGAGATGAAAAGAGCGGCCAGAAGGAGCATCGTCACGGTGAGGAGAAGGCGATCCCTGGATGGGCTGCTTCCGCTGACACTCTTCTCCAGCTTGGGAACAAACGGGTTAAATTCATCTGGAAAAAAAAAACAGAAACAGAGAGAAAGAAAAGGGGAAGAATGAGTGATGTCTTTATATCAATTTATTACAGAGATAGCAGTTTTTTTTCTACGCTTCAAAAACTTGAAAGGAAAAAACATACATTAATCTGTGCTTCTAATTATGATATAATCTGCTTACACAGCAAGGCAAGTTTTTTAATGAGACAGACTGTTAAAGTGGGAATGCGACCCTGTGCTGCAAGTTGCCTGTCTCTCACTCAATGGTTCTCGACTTGTCCTGCATGGGTCCAGTTTTGCAAACCTGCACCTGCCTGCTCCCAGAAATCTGTTACCTGCAATTATCTCGAAGTCAAATCCACACCTGCCCAGAACTGTTAAAATAAGTCCCGTGACCTGACCCATGATTAAACACACATACACGACTTCTGAACACACTTGTATATTAAAGCAGTGCACCACCTGTGCTCCTGGAGCTGCTGATGTGTTTCCATAGTGTCAACGAGCCTTTCTTACAGTCATCAGCTAATAGCTAAAACTTTTTGGCACTTTTTACAAGCAGCAGATCTACTGAAAATGTTATTTTCACAGTCTCTAATCACACCAAATTTCTCCCAAATGTCCAACTTTGTTAGTCACATACTTCGTTTTGATGTACTGTCCACGATTTGATATTCTCTACTGGCAATTTTTTTTTTCCCTTTATGTCATCCATTTTAGCTCTCAGGTAGGCGGCATCATTGTCAGAACAGATAGTGACGTCCCATTGTTTGGCAGAACTTGGGGTCAAAGGTTGTGTCATACTTGTCACAGTAAGATCCTAGCAGCTCAGTAGCCTTTATTCTGCACAGTCATTTTAATTTCTGATTTTTCCAGCGGGAAAATTACATATTACTGTATTATACGTATCATATTATTGTTCTCACCTGCTGCCTGCCTGCAATTTGTTCATTTTTACCCATGCCCCTACCCTTGGATTTACATACACATATTTTTTACCCCCTGCTTTTTTGCAGGTACCCAACCTGGTGCAGGCCTCTATCAGAACCCTCAGAGTTGCTAGATGATTGTGGATTTTAAAAAAATCTCTCGCAAGCAGCACGGAATGAGAGCCAGGACGCAGTGACATCAGCCCTCTAATGACATTCAACATAACGTTGAAAACATAACATAACATGACATAAACATAACATAAACCATCATGTTCTGAAAAAAAAACACAAACACTCACAAAACATAACATTTGCATTTTGTAATAAAATAGTGAACTTAATAAACTACTCAGTACAGCACCAGGCATGATGGGAAATAACACTGTTTGTACCAGTGATATAATTGACCATAGAATTGATTAGTATGTTTGTGAAAGTCAAGCCAATGGTCTTCATGTCTTGGATGGGGCAGGGGGTGGGGGGCACAATCACCAACCTGATTATTCTGGGGGTTAATTTGAAAAGACTGAGAACCTCTGCACTAAAACACGACAGCAGAGCCATGGCTGACTGCTGCAGCTGTTATCAGAGAGCTCTTATTGTTCTAATAAAGTGACACATTCCCAGTCAGACAGTTGCATACTTTTACACACAGACACATTGTACTGTATATACTGTAACAACCCTCAATTCCCCTGCACGTACACCTGGCCATGTCCTAAAAATAGTTTGCGGTCTTTTGTTGCGGGCTACACTACAATGCTGATGTCTAGTCCATGTGCAAAAACACAAACCACCAGACAGTTCGCTGCATGCCTACACTCATGAGACACATGTGCGGCCAGACACACCCTCTGTAGTCACTTGATTAATGAGACTGGAGGCCAGACAGGAGCACAATTTTCTGTCTATACACAGGGCGGCTGATGCTTATTAGGAACTATTGTCTTCACGGACCGATGGCATCCAAGTGAAGTGCAGATATTCTCAATGTTTCCACTCGGCACCATATCTAGCCCCAGAATATTTCCAGCTGCTCCTGTGGGTCAGACAGCAGAGTAATGACTGGCTGACACCTGGTTTTAGAGATGGCCTCCTCTGGTATGCTCTGCTGGCCAATCTAATGAGGTCTATGCAGCAGCGGCGCTCAGGTTAAACGCTTTGACCGCTCTGTAACCGAGCATGCAGCTGAGGGGGTCAGGACACTGTTACTGTGGCGCTGACTGACAGAGGAATGCGGTTTTCAAGACACAAACAGCAGACTGCGGAAAATTTTGCAAAACTGGTTCTGAAGTGTGGCTCTACTAATCGCCTCATTACGCTCACACACACACAAGCACACACTGTCTCTCACTGACTGTCACAAACACATAATTATTGGCGCGCATCTTTGGCGCGATGTTTGTGCATGGGGGCATGTGACGTACATCATGACCTTCTGACATGTTCCCGAGCCAAACATCAGCTCACACGAGGAAGCTGTGTGTATTACTGTGTGTGTACATATGTGTGTGTGCCACATATTGGAGCAGGAAAGCAGGCAGCATCCGCCTGATAATTAGGGAGCTCAGACACCTCGAGGCGTCTCTGAAATTGAATGTCATGTTGACAAGAACAAGGAGATATCTTAGGCACTGATTGTGTTTAGAGTATCTGTCTGTGTGTGAGGTGTGTGTGGTTGTGAGAACATGTGTGTGTATCCATCAACTGTAATGGTTTCTGTCTGACCTACATCACATGAATATATATTATGTATAATGTATATGTCATACTTTTCAAAAGTTTAATTTTCACTTGGTGTACTTCTATACAAATTTTATGCAACATTACATTGAATATGACAATTTAATACCCAGGACACTGTATTTTATAATATAATGATAAGTGACCTAGAAGTAGAAACCCTTGTGCATTGTTAGGCAATTCAAGAGACCTGTAACAAACACTTTGAGGAAACAATTATTTTTAATTGCTGCTGCCAGGGAGGTGTTGAATCAACTGTATAGAAATCAGTCTAGAAGTTATAATTTGTGGTGTTCCCAGGTCAGAATGTCCTCATTTAAGGGTCATTCAAGTGATTTTGTAATTTTTGAGGTTTAGCGCAGGATAAAATAAGAAAGGAAATTGATACGATAGCATCTTTCATTAGACTCTCTCTGACTGATTAATTACCATGTCTTTCAACTCAAGACCTAATAACACTCCCGCAGAGCCACAGAAGACAATACATGACTGTTTTTAGGCGCAGACATGTAAAATTAGGTCAGTAGGGTGCCAGTTTAAGATAGAGAGTAAATGACTAAACGGTTGCGCAAACAACTAATGATGTGTGATATGAATTTATATAGTCCATATGATAACTGATAATCACCTGATTCTTATGGACCAATAATAGATAATTAATGAGATAAATAATAAGATAACAGAAAACTTCATATTTTTGTACTTGTGTTCATATAACATTTAGCTTATGCACACCCAAGGGTAAGGAAGGCTCAGATGTAATGAGCAAAGATGTATGATTTAATATTCCACATCTCTGACTGAACCAAATCTGACGTCACTGTTATAACAAAGAACAGTTCTGATTCTTAAAATTATTATTTATTTTTTCTAGTAAAGGACATAAAAAATATACTTTAGCTTTTAAGAGCATTTTGCCCCAAAATTCCTATTAACATAATCTGTCAAATAAGATATTTTTGGATCTGATATTTATCAGCCATGATTTCATTACTGGAATAATAAATCATAATATAAAATTTCCATTATCAGCAGATTAAATATTATATTATTATAATATTTAGCGTGCATCCACTGCAAACAATATTTTGTAATCTATTTATATACAGCATAGATATTATAGATACACTTGTTAAAATTAAGGTAATACTGCAGTCAGTTTGTAACCTCATGATGTATATTCTAACATTTCTGTACCGTGAAATATTGTTTTTACACCTCTAATTAGCATCAGTGAGACACTTCAAAAGAAGTGGAAGCGTTTGCGACTGGCAGGTTTCAAAGCTTCCCAGGAACTGAAGTTGATTACATGTTGAAGAAGCAGTTTTTTTCAGGGTTGTAACACCACCAGCTGAACTGATGCACCTGAGCAATCAGCTGGCACACCTGGTATTAAGTAGCTGTTTCGTGGTAGCACTTCCTGATTTTAAAGTAAAACAGAAAGCTTGAAACTGCAATAGTTTTGTAGTAACTAAAACTGTGTTTTAAAACATAGTTTTAGTTACGTTCAAGGCAACTCAGAACTTTTTTTTTCTACCTCCAACCTCCTACCTGTGGACTCGCAGCAAGTCCAGACTTCATTAAGAAACAGTTGTCTGATGTCACACAACGTGCAGCATCCATGGAAGCACACATTGTAAGTGTTAACTATCAATGAAAAGGCCATTTAAAGTATATTTGCCTGAATTCAATTAAAATAGTACACACTATCATGCAGTAAAACCCATTCTGCATGTAGACTGATATGTTGACAAAAATGTGTAAAAAAAACAAAAAAAAAAACAAAGTTAATTTAGTTTATAATGATATCATTTTTTCCACCCGTGTTATGTATATATGTGTGAGGAGGCTGCACTGATGAGAGTTTTATTGTGTGTACACTTACTAAAGAAACATCAGTTTGTCACGGTCAGTGTTTATGTTGTGCACCTGGAATGCTTGTTGGACTTTGACTGGAAGCAGCTTTCGTAAAACGAGAAGATTGAAACTGCAACAATGTCCTTAATTAACTCTTATATGTTTTAAATACTGATGGATCACCTGGCATCTTAATGAGCATGTGGTATTAGAAGGTGTAAAGTATGTACAGTATTTGTATGATGTATAAAACCGAATATATTAAGTTAATGTATTTTCATTTCCTTAAGGCGTTCCTTACTCGAGACCTGCTGATGTTGTCTTTGTTTGCCTCTCTTTATGTTGTGACTATTGGGAATGAAACCCTTCACAAAAAGCTAACAGCTGATAACGCGAGCTGTATTGTATTGCCTCTGGTGCCACTGGTAAGTTCTTTTGTACTTTTGTGTCCCACTGAAACAAAATTACAAAAGTAAAGTATTAAAAAATCATATAACACAGCAGTTTCTGTGCGTGTTATAAATACAGAAGTGACATTCAGTTTGTGTTGTGTTTTGCCCACTGAGACTCATCCTGATGCTGCTGGCAGAGTAACCCTAACACACTGTCGCTTAAAGGAGTGGTAATTGCTACAATAAACCCCATTAAAGAAAGAGCTTCTGATGTTCCCCACTAATGGCCGGACCTGATCGTCAGATGCAGTAACCTGAGCCAACAGGGTGGGTAAATGAGTATCCTCCCACTGAAAGCCGTCAGTAATCACATGGCTGCATGGGGAGCTGCTAGCACCGTTCCATCTGTGTTGTAAATGAGATCTAAATGAAATCTAATACTAGAGGCCGTATTCAGGAGGGAGCCACTGTTGAGCTGCAGACACTGATTGAAAGGGGCAGCGCCCAGGAAATAAACTGTGAGCAGTGAAGGGGAGAGAGACGTACGGCCGGTTTACGATATGAGCCTGCAACATTCAGCTTAGTTAAACATTTTCAGACACGGTAATCAGGCAGATTTGAACTGAGCAGTTTGTGTGTCGCCTCGTGTTTGTGCAAAAGTGCTGATGTGAACTTTGAATAACGGTAATTAAAACTATGATGTGATGAGTCTAATCGGCAGTCAGGGGGAGTGAGAACGAGGGAGGGGAATAGGAAACTCTACGGCTTCTTTGTTTTCAGTTTCTTTTCACGGCTCCCCGCTGATTTCCTCACTTCCTCTCGCACCACTTGGGTTATCCTATTAATTTAATTGGCAACACAGCACTACAGGTGAAAATGACCCATAGGAGCTGGAGTAATTTGTGCTGTGCTATTGTGTCAGCCGTTTGCTAAATATTAAAAGTATTTTCATGCAGTCCCAACTCCTTATCTGTTCGAGTACATCCAATACAGCTATTCTTCTATGGAAGTAACCGCTGCTTTTCTGTATACATTCTTGCATAACCTGTAATTATGTACGTACTGTGTGATTTTGAATAAAAATGTATGCTTTCTGTAATTGGAATGAGCATCTTTTGTGTTTACTATGTGTTTACAAGTATTTGAAAGAAAGCAAGGAAGGTGCACAAGTGGTGAGGATGTGATGAGAATATATGAATTGCTCAGTGATGTAGTGGCAAACGGTCACACTTCATTTTACAGTACACTAAAAATATGTAACAACCCAAAGCTAGAAATCACATTTTTTATTAGACCCTTTATTAAACCCTTATTAAACTTAAATAAAAGGTAATTATGGACACATTACAATAGAGCTGCACTGTAAACTTAAGTATATTATTTCCCATTGGTAGATCCCTATTACACTATTAGACGTCAATGAAGGGTCTAATGGTTAGAAATAATAAATTTTTAATTTATAGTACAGTTCTGTTACAACGTGTCCCGAATTACCTGATCTAATAAGGGTCTAACTGTGGGAAATACACTGGAAAATAACACACTTTATTAGGCCCTTATTAGACTTTCTTAGAGGGTAATTAACAACACATTACAATAGAACTATACTATAAAGTTTTAGTGTAGCATCAAGTGTTTGGTGTCTAATTAGGACACAACTACTGTCTAATAAAGACTATATTATTTCAAGTTTTTGTCTAATGTGATACAAAATATAGCTTGTTATGTCTTATTAGTGCACTGTAAAGTGCAACCCAGCTAACAAGAGTATGGGTGAACTAACTCCAACTCAATGTGTGCTTACCACAAGGTATAAAGAACATATAGAAAGGAAATAAGCCTATTTTTTCCATTTTAATATGGCTTACATCACTGTGATAGCATTAATGCATACTATAACCTTAAGATTAATATCATTTTTTGGGGAAAAAATGTTAAAAGAGGGAAAAACTCAATTTCACACATCAAAAGGTGAATAAACTGGGTTTTGGCGACTTTCCCCTCCACTGCATTCCTACTTGTGCTCTGGGAGGAAAAATGGAGGATGGGAATTAAAGGGCGGGAGGATGAGGAGGGCATGGAGAAAGGAGATGGAGTGAGAGAGAAATGAGATGAAAGAATGATGGAGGGAGGAAAAAGAAGTGAGGGAGAGGTATCTCAACAAACTCAAATGACCTGCAGCCATTCGCCGCAGCCAGTGATGAGTTTTTTTATGACAGTTACGAGAACAGACTGATTTATTAGGCAAGCACACACATGTGAGCGTGCATGCACACACACTGATTAACAACAACACGACACAATATTTTACAGGCTACCTTGGAGAACAGCGTGAACGTTAGACAGTTCGATGATTGATACCCACAGGTCTGGTTGTGTAATGGAGGCAGCTAGGTAGGACAAGCTAGCTGTACATGTTGTTGTTGTGCTGCTGCACTGTTGTTGCCATAACACTGAGATCAACCACATGATCATATCAGAGATTATCCTTAAGTCTGTCACTTATTGATTTACTGCTCATCTTCTCCCTCAAAATACTCCAGTTCCAATGTTAACAAATTTAGCATGACTCACGTGATTCACATGATTTCACCAGTTGTGTAATGTTGACGAGACGAGAACAACATAAGGGCAAACATTTGCCAACATGTAGCAGTACTACAGGGAATCGGAACAAGCTTTTCCTTTTCTGAATGAATATTTTTTGGTAACTAACCATGGAACTCTGTGTTCTTTGCTTATCGGGGTGAAAACAGCGAGTGTGAAATGAATATGCATGTAGTTGTTTAGCAGGATCAGCAGCTTGCCAGGCCAGCTGGTGCTGTAAAGTTACTGTGCTGAAGGTTTCTGTTGAAAATTCACTTTAGCTGGCCGTTTCTGATGCTGCAGGGCCAATAAACTGATCACACTACTATCAAATATCAGTAATCTATCTGCTGTCAGTATATAAATCATGAGGCTAATAACATTCTATTTTATTTTTTGTTATTTTGTTATTGTCAACAAATCCCATGAAAAGACAAGTGTGTAATTTCCACTGCTGATGTGGGGACATAACTGTCTACCATTTTTCTTTTTTGTCAACCCTCTTTTTAAAGTTTGACAGTAAGAGAGACTCACTGCAGTCTCTCCGATCTTTGTCCTCTTTTTGTCCAGCTGTCATGATCCAAAAGAGAGAAGCTTTGAGTCACTAAAAATGTTGATTTGTTAATTTAGTTCAGTGTATCAGTATCAAAGTGGTTTGAAAAATTCTGTCTATCTTCAGTTCCACTTGTCAGGCTTGGTACAGTCTATCCCAAATGTCTGATTAGTTGAGATAGTTGGGGCTAAATGCAGCCTGACAAGAAGCATTTGGAGAAAATATATTTAAATTCTGATTTACAGGTGAAAAAACAAAATTCATCTAAAAGATACTTTAATGAATCATTAATCAACTAGAAGGGCACTTGGAGAGCACAAACCTGCTAAGGCCAAATGCATAACATTTTGAATTAATTTATTAAACTACTGTTACTGAAAAACAACACCCAAAAAGTTGTTTAAGTTATTTGCTAAGTTGATACAAATGCCTGTAAAGCAGGGAATATCAGGCATAGTATTCATTTTATTCTATTTTTCAACCATGAACCTGTTTCACTAACAAGTATCTGTATCATTGACTGTTACAACGGTTAAAAAAACATAAATGTACCACATGTACACACACACATACAACCTTCATTACAATAAACAAATGTACTGAACTGCCACATACACCATCCTTTAGATGTAATTGCTCATTAGAGCACCAAATGTATATTAATCCACCACTGAAAATAGTCCACCACAATTGCACTATTTCCTTCTGTTTGAGTAACATTTGTTAGGAACTACGGTGCCCAGCTGTTTGAGGAAATTGCTGAGGCTTTTTAAAAATGAAGCATGTGTATA
>JAJHUR010075846.1:0-26681 GCA_027495735.1 Lutjanus campechanus | reverse complement strand
GCCAAGGTTTTTTAATATATATATATGTTCTGGGTTTTTCATGCCTTTATTTGATGGGACAGCTGAAGATATGACAGGAAAGGGGGAGAGGAAGTGGGGGAACAACACGCAGCAAAGGGCCATAGGCAGGAGTCTAACCCATGGCCACTGCAGAGGACTCACAGCGTCTGTACATGGGGCAAACACTTTACCAGCTGAGCTACCCAGACATGGACATTCGGGACAAAAGAGAATAAGAGTACCTACCTGTGGCTGACATTACAACAGTCCATTTGATGTACTTGTGGGATCTTGCTCCCCTGATGCCTTTTTTGTTGTTGTCATATTGGTTCCAAGATAGGTCTATATATATGTTGGTGTTGACCTGTTTCTATCATTCTAGTGAAAACAGTTTCAACTTCCTACATTTTCACCAAATGTCAGATTTCACACTGAGCTGATAAAATGCAGTAGAAGGAAAAGCAGCTAGTTACAGGAGGACCAGCCAGTTCATTGAAAAACTGTAGGTGATTACCAGAGGTGGAACCAAGTCACAAGTCAACCAAGTGTTTTGCAAGTCACAAACAGGCCAAAGTTTCAAGTCTTTGCACTCAAGTCACAAGTCAAGACTGGTGTCCCAAGTCCTGAACTTTGAGTTTTGAGCAATAATGTAACAGTGAGCCTCCAGCCTCATTAATTTACAAAGTTAGTTTGTTCTTAAGCAGACATTAGCTAATGCTTAGCTAATGTTACCTTAAGAATTGAAGAGAAATTAATTGATTTGTGGCACACTTTTTAAGTAAGAGACTTTTTAATCTTTGGGCTTGGTGTAAGGTATCCTGAATTTTCAAGTGAAAAAGGCTCAAGTCCAAGTAAAGTTGCATTTTTGGATTTTATTAAGTTGAGTCTTTCAAATTTGTGAGTCCAAATCATGTGACCCAAGTTCACTTCTGGAAATTATTATTACAGTGGCATGGTAAAATTACAGTAAAAAATTATCCACAGACTGTACACACTCCAGAGAGACAGAAGTCTCCCGTAGTAAAATAAATCCAGTCCGAATGGGGCTTAAGAGTCTACAGCCATGCTGGCAGCTCTGTGAGTCTGCTGGCTGACCCATTATCATTCTGGAATACGGGGGAAAAAACACACTCTAATTTGTATTTCTTTAAACCAGTCACAAAGCCCAGTATGCAGGGACATTAGCCCTGGGAAATGGTATCTGAGGGAACTGGTGGAATATTTGCACATGGAGAGGCGAGCCCTGGCATTAAAATGGCTAAATACTCGGTAACAGCTTCTAGCTTGTTTACATTCATACTGTCAGCAACCAGATTATGATTACAGTAACTTGCCATTTTCATCGTTTTGGTTGCTATACTGACTGAAATAGTCGGCCCATGCTGCAGAGAGGATGTATAACTAACTAGTGTTCAGTGTGATGATGTGTAGTGTCCACAACAACCTCTGTAGTCTCATTTAGCCACTTGTTAGCAACTGCCTTTGTAAAGACACATGGAAGCTTCAAAATGCAGGAGTTGGATATTTGCTGATGTAAATGGGGAAAATCTCTTGTGTTAACCACAGACCTTCTTTCAAGCAACTCATCAAAAACCCACTTAAAAAATCCCATTGACTTCAAGACGAGGGAATCGGAGGTGCTAACATGCTCGCTCATTTCCGTTTTTATTCTATTTATTATTACATGAGACCAAAAAATATGCAATACAAGATGTCATAAAAAGTTATCAACCAACTCGTCATCTATATTTCTGCATATATGATGTCAACAGACAACAACTTGGCAGTTGTCGCTCGGACTTGAGGGGGCATTCATGTGAATTTTCCCAGCTGGGAAATCATAGATGCAGTATTATTCCAACAGCCTACTTCCTTTGAGTCAGACTACCATCCATATAGCCATGTTGCTAATGTGGCTAAAGAGCAATGGACCAACCCACATTCGTGATTTCTCAAGATATAGCAGGAGTGGTACACCCCAAGATTTCTCTCACGTAGACATTTAGACAGTTTGAAGTTCTTAAAGCAAAGTTGACAGAAGTCAATTCTTGTATGTATCATTGGACACAAGGTGGAATTGTTGTTCTCACTTTCTGAGAATTAGTATTTTGGTTCCCCATGAGTTTCTGAAGGGATGTTTTGAAGCTGCTGCTATGTTGTCAGTCATTTAGAGTGAAAAATGCTTAAGATGGACAAGTAAGCTGCAATCACAGCTGACTGATACATGGAGACACCTGTCTATCAAGAAAGACGCATTCAAACACACACAAGCCTTAATATCTGCTTCATGGAAGAACGAAATTGCACAAAGACACACATAAATGGAAATATCAGTTGAGACTTGTGGTTGAACAGTCGTTGATCAAACAGAAATGTGGAATTGTGGGATGAATATGAAGGAAGGAGGAGGGGGTGGTGGTTGATCTTCTTCCTGGGGTCGACTCCTCTGGTGCGTCCATTCCTTCCGGCTCGATGGAGGCTTAATGTGAGTGTGGAAAAGTGGAAAATTTAATTAGGCTGCCAAGGGGGGTTTGTGTCACTTGGCATGAGCCATCCCCCAACCCTCCCCCCCTCCACCCACTACCACCAACAGCCCCCTCCTCCTCCCACCCTCACTCACCCTTTGCTCTTATCTCATTCGCTGCAACAACCCCAGTGTTTGTGCCTCTTTTTGTATTTTTACCCACAGTCCTTCGGGACTTGACCCAGTGGGCCAAAGGAGCAGATAGAAGTCAACAGTTTACAGCTGCACGGAGGGTTTGAAGCGGGTGAGACCTGATGTGGTGGAGCTGCCACTGAGCACTGATGTGTGGATACACTGAAGCAGTGCGGCTGCTGTGTGGAGAGAAGGGCAAACACACTGATTGCCATTTTCATCTCACTGCTTGTGTGACATTATAATACGAGGCTACCACAACACTACTGACACTCTGCTTTATTATAGATTGTTGGTCATGTGTAGGCTTTTGGATAACTGTTAATATCTAACCACAGTGCTGAACCCACATGTAAAACTGATGTGACGGCAGTGTTGAAAGGATCAGCTCTTTTCTCACTTATTTCAAACCCATTTCAAATTGTTAATATGTGATACAGCCCCCAAATTTCAAAATCGGACATTTGGCTTACTTTTTTCACACGAGGTTTGTCAATTAGTCAGATTCAGCAAATGCTCGTAACTTCAGATAACTGTGTAAATGACCCACCTTTTGCATATTTGAGTGCACATGCGTGAGCCTTTTAAATTAGCATAATTAATGACCCAATAATACCATATAACACTAGGCCTCCTGCCCGATATGTCAGGAAGTGCTCATAAAAATTAATTCATAAATATGGCATAAAAAAAATAAAAATAAAAACTTTACAACAGCATCAGCCATGGAATTCGGGGACCTGCTCATGCAAAGAAACAGGTAGCACGGCATTTATAGCATTCGCTTTTCCTGAGGGTCAGACTGTCACTGAAATAAGCACTTCAGAGAGAGAGAGAAAAAAAACACTTCGCCACAGGCGATCCAGAACTGGTAAATTCGACAAGTTCTCCTAAATGACTCATACAAACCACTTAAGAACAAATCTGTTCGTATGCATGAGGCCAAGTGTGCTGGACACCAAGATAATAATAATTGTCTCAGGCAGGGCAGACTTAACTGTTAGGAGGCCCAGGGGCAAAAAGTTGCCGTCAGGCCCTCCACCTCCACCTACTGCTCTCTTTGCATTGTGTGTGTACACTGTCATTTCCAAATTTATATTAAGTACAATTCACACAGCATTCATATGCTGGAATAATGCTACCTACCTTGTAATTTGATCAAATGCAACTTTATTTGGCAATATCCATTATGTAAGCATAGTTTGTGTGCTTTTATGGTACAACATCTGATCTAATCTAATAACTTTTCAGATAATCAAATTGAAACAGAAAGGCAGTTTTTTTTTATTAGCTCAGTCATCAGGACTGGGTTACGCCGGTGTTTCATATTTGTATAAAATCATTACTAAATTTCAATATAAAGCTTTATCTAGACCACAGCAATCACACCACACTGATGCATCTGCCTATACTGGTTCCATCTTGTTTGCACATTTTTCCATGCAGTCTGCAGTTTTCGTTTGATATGTGTGAACATTCTTGATCTTTTTTTCCAACATGATACATATGTAGATAAGCACAGCAGGGTGTGTCGGTGTAGCGAATGTGGCTGAGTAAAAAAGAGAGTGTTGCTGGCTGCACTCAGAGCAGACAGATGGTGGTGATCAGAGCAGACAGAAAGTTTAGCAGTGAAGTTGTCTTGTGGCAGTAAACGTACAGTGAAGGTTACAGTTTGTCCTAAACACTGCTAAAGATGTTCAAGAAACTCCTGTGTGTTGCCTCCTAGGGGCAGGGTAAAAGTGAAGGGTGTGTTTTAGGATTACAGACTGGAGCAGAGTGAGCTGCTCTGTGACTCAGGAGCACAATCTGTGCCAGCTTGGTTGCAAAACAAACATCTGAAGTGCTTTTTTATGCAAACAGACTTGAAGCATGAATAGTCACAGTAACATCCATGAGATGCACCTGAGAACATGAGAAGTACAAGTTAAAAATGTGTCTGATACACTTGCAGTCAAGACACAAGGTAAAGCCCTTAAGTCCTTAATAATTAGAAGCTAGTTTCAAACTAGTGATTTCCTGCACTGAGTTGCAACATCAAAGCTTAAATAATGTTGCAGCTAATAATAACCTACATATGACTAATGCATTAATGCAATGCTAAGACATATCTGTAATGCCATCAATTACAAACAGTCATCACCGTTTAACAGGAAGTGACTGTGTCATGACGAGCCGTAACATAACATTTAAATGTAACTGAGGCTTAATATATTAACCCCTAACAGCCAATGTTGAATATGTTGTTTTATTTTGCATACATGGAAAAAAGTGTTTGTAGTGTTCATGCAGTTTAGAATGAGTGGACAATAACTGATTATGGTAACCTAGCTGATATTATTTGGTCATTTAGTCTAATGTTATCACTAGCTTGTACAATACGACCCGTTTTAAATAACCTTTAAGCATGATGTGATTCAGGTAGTCTGAGAGAAAACTAGACTTCTGTACTTATCGTGCTTTTAATGTAATGATGCCCAAATTTCCACCCAGGAGGTGCAATAAGTGCCAAAGACTTTCCGGACCATCATGGGACCTAACTTTGTGAAAACGGTGAGAGACAAATTATATTTTGACCCCGTTTGAATTGTGCCAAGAAAATTTTGCATGCAAGAAAGTTGAAAGTTGTCGCAAAACTGTTTAAGTATCAGATTGCGAGGAAATGTAATTAGAAAGACTACGAATCCATAAGTCACCAGAGTGACATCATGACTTCAACCTACCAACCTCAAAAGCTAACGTTAGCTGCTGAAACGATGATGCATGTGTGTTTTCATAGGCACACAACCCCGGGTCTTACTCGTTCTTTCACCTCCTGGCTGATAACAGTACCAGGAGTCGCTGATAAAACACTTAAGATAAGACAACATTACAAGGGGCAGCGAGATTTGTGTTGGTGGTGTATATTGTGCGAGATGAGATGTAGTTCACTGAGCAGTTTCACATAAAACAAAACTAAACTGTGATAAACCTATTACAAACTCAAGACTGATTTGTAAAATTATGCTTTAAATTGACAAACGTGTAATTCCGAATTCCAAAGTCTTTGCCTCTCTATTGGCTCCAGGGATGAAATATTTGATCAAACAAGTTGGATGTAGCTCACATATTGTAGTTCATGTAAATGAGGTCACGATCTGAATGGAAAATTTGTTACATTTTGCTGCTTTTTACCACTCATGCAAATTCAAAAACATGAGTTCTTGTATTTAAATTTGACTTCAGGCACTATCAGCTTCACTGTGAGGTCTTAATACTGTGAAAGTTAGTGGACAGAAAACTCTTACCTTTAATTTCATGCAGAGTGTGTGCACAAGCAACATTCAGACTGCAAGCTGACATGATACCAAACTGATGCCCGAGCCGTACTCCATCACGTGGCTGCATCACATCCGCTCAGGCTCAAAAAGAAAACTTTCCCTCAACTCGTCAGGAAACATGCTCATCCCTTGTGCACTCCTCCAACTTCCAACACATGGATATTTATTTTTCGGAAGTTGGAGGAGTGGTGAAGGGAAGCGGGAAGGGGGTGGCGGCGGAGGGGATGAAGGAGTCTTGTCACATTACATGTACCTGTCTACGCGCGTCTTCACTTGCGGCTGTCATCTCACCTGACAGGTCTATCAGTGTCCACGGCTGATCAGAACGCGTCCCTCAGCCTGACAGGCTGAACCGACAGCGCTGCAATCCAGACTGACAGCTCCTCAGGTAGCTGGTGGAAGGAGAGGAGGGGGGAGGAATCTGGGGGCGAGAGGCAAGACAAAAGCCGCCGAGGAGTAAAAGAACACACGCACAACAAGAGGAGTAAATTAAAGTGAGTATAATCCACCCAGCATGACTGAATTTCATAAAACCATCTGATAATAAAGTGATTCTGAGATAAGGCTTTGTGACTGAGCGATTGTTGCCAAACATTACCTTTAAAACCTCCATTAAAGCTCCGAAAATCCCTTTCTGCTGCGGAAACACAGGGTGCCAGTTTGAGTATTTTTGAGCAAATTGAGTCTCATCTTTTACGACAATCAAGCACATTGAACCGAGGCCAAACTGCTCGCTTAACGCAGGGGAACCGAGAGCTGTATTCCAGAGAAAAAACACCTGCGGGATGTGCTTTGGTTAACCCATGAAAGGTTTAAGTCTGTGATCACACCCAGGGGAAAAACGAGGAGGGGAGGGAGAGGCCCCCGCTCTGCTCTTTCCCCTCTTCAACAAAAATCTGTCTTTATCTTGTCAAAAGCCATCGAAAAACAAGCCCATCCAGAACGCCTCGACAACACGGAGACGAGACAAAACAGGGAAAAAACCTACAAGCTCCAGAGCGAAGACTCATTTGATCAGCTTAGCTACGCTCTCCTGGCTTCTCATGTACGAGGAGTAATTAGCAATTAACAGTCAGGGTTTAACTAGATCCAGTTATTATCTGTAAGCAAGAGAGGGGGGAGAAAAAAAAAAATCTGCTGCTTTGACTCGGGAGTGCATTAGAATTCCTGTGCTACTCCCGAGTTTGATAAAAAAGAAGAGTGAGGGACCCAAGCAGTAATTCTCTCATTTTCACGACATCTCTGGGCCATTTTTTTTTTCAAATTCCCAGATCAAACAGGCTGCAACAAAAGGCCCCAAATCCCCCCTCCGCTCTCCTCCTCCTGCTCTCTCTTTCCAAAATTAGTTAAGCCTCTCAGCTCCATCATCCTCAACATGGCTCGCATCAACAACCCTACGCTGCATTGCAAATGCTGCATAGCCTCTGAAATCCAGCCCCCTCCTCTTCCCTTCAACCCCCTCCCTCCAAGACGATCGGGGAGGGGGGTGGGTTGGGGAGGACAAAACTCCCCATATGTCACTCTGAATTTGTACTTACAGACAAAACACAAAGTACCCCACAGTCACGAGAGTTTGTGTGCCCCCCCCCCCCTTCCTCTTTCACTTGGCTAACTGTTTGTCTTTTGTCTTTTCCGGGGGAATATGTGAAGTCAAAAGTCTGCTGTTCAAAAAATGAAGACGGGGAAGAAAAAAAAAAAACAGGCAAGGCTGACAGATGATTCGGACACGATGACTGGGGAGGAAAGCGCACAATCTCGAACAGTCCGCCTTTTACCGCTCCCTGACATATTCAGGCCTTTTGGATGCTCCTAGTTTCCCTCTGATTACCTCACCCTCGCTACTGCCCCGGCTGCTCACCATCTCCGATCAAAAGGTGATGACTCAGGATTTTCAATCATTTTTAACTTCCTTTTCTGTTATCATCTTTACATGTACTCTCCCCGCGTCTGCGCCGCAGCCCCGCAAGCTTCATTGGCCCTCCACTTATTTTCCACTCCTCAAAAGTTTCTGGCGACTAGCCCGACTTGTGAGGTGAAGTCGGGTGAGTGATGCCAAGAGCTAACTCCGGGTTATTGCCCAGGAAGGTGCTCTTTGCTCAGCTTTAAGTGATCCTGTTTCACACACTTGTCAGTTCTCCGGGCTGGCAGGTCCTCGCTGCCTCCGAGCTAGCTGCTTATAGGGTTGTCACCAGAGCGGTTAATGTTAATCTAAAGCTAATATTCATGTTTGCCAGCTCGCTTTTAGCTAAGGACACCTGCCTCTGTAGCAGACGGGCCTCCGTTAGCATCAGGGCTGTACAGTGTTAGCTTGGGTTAGCCATCCCGCCACCAGCAAGGATAGGGTGGAGATGAAGTTCTTCTCACCTCAAAAAGAACAGTTAAAACAAAAACACCACTCAATCACCCATTCATCCTCCGAGGGGCAATGACCACACATCTTCCATCATTCCTCCCATCCAGTCCCAGTCCAGCAAAGCGTGAACTCAGCCGGACCACAAAAAACCCAACTCTCATCAATTTAATCATCCCCCGTCCACAGATTCCAAGCTAATTATTCCAGCCTTTAATTATTCCATCCGACTGCCGTTGAGATCTCTTAAAGACGGCTGGATTAGTGGATTTGGAGTATTAGCTCGGAGGGTTGGCAGACCTCTGCACTGTGATTCAGGGGGCTGAGAAACACATCTTCAAAAGGTACCTTGAGCAGCACCTTCACAGGATCATTACACTGGATAAATCCATGTTAAGTTGCTTAAAAGCGTGTAAAGGTGAGCCATGTTTAGGCGCAGACACTTTTGAGGGAGGAGGCTAACCAAATGTGACTTAAGCATCGCAACAGTGACACAGTTAAAGCCACTTTGGGAGGAATTGTTTACAAGTTACTTAAAGGGCTTATGTCAGCTTGGGTCAACATCAAGGCCTGAGGAAAACTTCAGGAGGGAATACTTTTCTCCAGGTTGTTGATCTAAGTTGGCACACTTTACACATTGCAACGTCATGTCTGTATTCAGAAGAATAATTTAAGATACAGCCATCAAATCTAATGATTTAATTTTAACTAAAGCCCCTTTTACCGGGGACAAAAACCCACTAACACTAACGGACGTGGCTTTTGGCTTGAGTGGGAAAGGGTTCAATTGGCATTCATTCCAGGTCACATGACCCTGCAGTGGTCATGACAGTGATGGAAACATGACGCCTGGGTGACATGCTAATTTTTACCCCATCGGTAACTACAGTGGCTGTAAAACAGTGGCATTTTCGTACAAATTCTTCACAATAAAAGTTCCCTGTTACTTTGTCAAAAGCTTTTATTATGAAGTAGCAAATCAGGAAATGTTCAGATGAAACGGTAAAATAAAGCAGATACCTAAGCAAGTACAAACAGGGATGCAGGACAGAAACTAAACTTCAAACCGCAGATTCAGTTAGAAGCTACTAAAGTACTGAGAGCTGAACACAAAGACACTTTTAAAAACGTCTCTCTACTCTCTTGCACATATGACTTGAGTCTAGGCTTTCACATCAGAAAAGGAAAGACTCAATCGCCTATATTTTAGTGGTTTTATCTACGTTAAAAAAACCTGCACCTATGCACTAATTTTGGTGTAATGTTAATGTAAACCCTTGTTTCAGTTTTGACAGACTTAAGGCCCTTATTTTTAGTGGATTTAGCAGCATTAAAAAAATGCACGTGCGATAATTCTGGAATAAAAATGGCATTAGGTCGACACAGTGCTAAATCCACACTAAAATTCACCGCTATTGAAAATCAATTGCTGCCTTCTGAGTGCAAAGTCATGATGCCTCGACTTGACTCAACTTAAAACTATTCTTTGCTCATGCTTGTTAAAGATGCTACCCATCAGCCTCGCTACCCCTCCTTTGAACTCCCTCCCTCTCAAACACCCCCCCAGATCTCCAAAATGAGAGCAGCTCGTCCCGCGGCTGACAGCAGAGATGTTTTGAAAGCAGGTCGGGAAAGGTTAGAGCAAGAAACATGGAGCGGGGCAGTGAAAAAGACAAAAAGAATCTTGCTTTTTAATTATTTTATTAAGAGCCTTGATGCTATTAAATGCCCCAGATACATTCACCCTATAGTTCTCAATTAGACTTGACAGTTGCTGCATTACCAACAATAAATATAGCAAAGGGCTGCGCCTGAGGCCAGGAAGGACCCCTAACTATGACCCTCATATTTAATGATGAAAACAAGCAAGCGCACACTCTGCCTCGCTCAAGCACATGCATGTGCACATCCGCCTGTGCACACACACACACACACACACACACACACACACTCTGTGTGTTGTGGCTCCTTGTTACACAAGCACATTGGGGCCTGTAAAAAAACAACAGCATCTCTAGGGTTTAGAAATGCATTACAGATACTGAGGTGTAAAAATAAAAGTACACTTTTATATGTTTGGAGGGCAGAGAGCCATTTTAAACTATGAGTTAGACAACACAAAAATAATGAAAAGCATTGTTTCTTTAAAAGTGCATTTATTTAACTCAGAAATATATTTTGTGTCTGGTTTTGGCCACACTAGGCTCTTGGGATGGCAGTGTTGGTTGCCCAGTACACCACTGTGATGGGAATACTGGATGGATTGCAAAGGTGTTCAACGTCCCCAGAAGATGAATCCTATGTAAACTGGTGACAGAGCTGTTTCATGCAAACTTTTGTTAAAAAAAAAGACATTTCCATTGTTTTCTATTGAGATGCTTGATGGAAACACGGCTGGTGATTTCCTGAAATAGTGCAAGCCACCTGAAGAGATCAAACTTTAAAGACTAGTTAGGCTACATTTTCTTTGAAAAAACAAACAAATAAACAAACAAAAAGGCGTGTATAAACAACTTATCATGTATTTTTTCTTTTTTTGCTGTTTCCATTATAGCCTTTTCTAACACCATACTTCAAAATGTAACATGACTATTTGTGTTGCGGACATGATAAATAATGTGGTTCAGTTGGACAGTAATCCAGCATCATCAACTGTCCAGTACTTTCATTTATCCAGATTCCGGCCAAACTAATGATATTTATCAGCCTCAGCTTTACTTTGTATTTAGTGGTAACTGATTAGCAAATGTTCACATAGCACATTACACTGTAATTGTGAGCATATTACCATGCATTCATGTTAGCAGTTAGGCCAAAGAACTGCTGTGCCCAGTGATCTGGAATTATCATAAATATGAGTAACTTAGATTTAACTGCAAGATTTCGACTTGACCTATAAAAGAACCCAGTGTGTAGGATTTAGAGGCATCTAGTGGTGACCTTACAGCTTGAAAACACTTCACTTCACCCTCCCCTTCCAAACATGGGAAAGTACAGTGGCTGCCAAACTTGTAAAAAACTCAAATGACCCTCTCTAGAGCCAGTGTTAGGTTTGTCTATTTTATAGTACAGGGCAATGCAACACGAAGAGGACCTGTGTACTTTATATAAATGCATCATTCTAAAGTCATAAAAACATAAGATTCTTTTCTTCAGATGATTATACACGAATAAAAACATACATATGAATATTATATTCCATTTCTTCCTTATTCTGCTAATAAATCCCTCTACATCTTACACACTGAAAATTTTAATAATATAGAAATGATATAATATATGAAAACCTCACTTCAGCTAAAGGCCATCATTCAATTAAATTAAACCCAAATGTAATGGAGATGGTGCTATATTATCAATGCACAGCATTTTAATCCCCACAAGACCAACAACGTCATTATATAAGTATCTTGATGTTGTGAACGCTCTCAAGTCGTTACCGTGGGAATGATCTTTCCCAGCCATCCATTTGATATCAATAATTGAATTCTATAATTTCCAATACAGCAAAGAAACACTGCAGATCAAAGACAAAATAATGACACACTGTCAGGGGACACAGACTTCTTTACTGGATAGAAATTTTGTCAAAACATATAGTAAAGTTACAGTGCTGTCAACATGTCAGTAAGACTTCACAGGGCTTTAAACAGTTAAATGGAACATACAATCAAAAGGCAAAAAGAGTTGTAAATCATTTTAACATCCACAGTGGAGCCAATTTGACAATCGCGTGAGTGACAGAGGCAAACAAACAGTACACAAAGATGTTTTGCATCGTCCCTACAGCTCTTTGGATTTACATGTAGTTAATAGTTTACATATTGTTTACATATCAACAAATATCTGTTCGTAGCACGGCAGCTCTGGATGGAGTGTTGTGAGCCAACCCTGTCATTGGCACAACACAATTCAACAATATTAACTTTTGTCAGGTCAGACAGAATTGTACAGGTTGTCACATCAAGTTCCTGTCAAAGTTGGGAGCTTCTCTTCAAAATAAAAGCCCTTTACTGTGAGCTGGCAACAAGCAAAAAACAATCTTGATTTCCGCACGCTCTCACAAAACTGTGACATGAGCACAATGTTAAAGTGTCTGATATTTTTTCACATTATTTTAAGGAGGAACTTAAAGGGACAGTTCACCCTAAAATATTAAAAAATACATATTTTTCCTCTGACCTGTAGTGCTGTTTATCTATCTAGGTTTTTTTTGTGTGTGTGTGAGTTGCAGAATTATCATAGATATCGGCCACAGAGATGTCTGCCTTCTCTCCAGTATAATGGGACTAGATGTGCTCAGCTTGTGGTGCTCAAATCAGCCAAAGAAATATATTTGAAAAATTCAAAACCAGCATCTCTTTCCAGAAATCATGACCCAGTTACTCAAGGTAATCCACAGACCTTGTTGTGAGTACTTTCATGTAGGAACTACTTTCTCTCTAGTAGAAAAACAGTAGTGCCGGTAGATTCTGTCACAGACAGAAAGTAGTTCCTACATGAAACTGCACACAACAAGGACTGTGGATTATCTTGAGTAACCAGGTCATGATTTCTGGAAAGAGACACTACTGTTGTTTTTCAAATGCATTTTTCCTGCATTTGGAGCACCATAAGACTAGTCCCATCTTGTTCCATTATATTGGAGACAAGGCGGAAATATCTATGGACAATATCCCCAAAACTATACAACTCACACCAAAACAGTATAGAGGGATAAACAGGCCAGAGGGGAAATATGTATATTTGATTTTGTGGTGAACTGTCCCTTTAATTGTGGGATCTTAATCAATTGCTTGTATCTACGGCATGAATCCAAAGTTTGTGCTCATTTCAGATATTTTGTGAGTTTTGTTGTATAAGATTTTAGCTGTGGCATATCTGCAGCGCCTGGACGACTTCCTCTAAAGTTTCTTCTAACTAAAATTAAGATAATAAAAGGTGAACGTACGAAGAGGCAACCATGTCAAGGTCAAACTGTGGAATTCACAGTCGATGTGCAGTAAGCACACTGTCATTCTCACTGTACTGTTACAGTACAGCACATTTCACTAATGTCAGTCTGTGCATACTCATACAGGTAACACAGCGACATGCTCAAACACACACACTCACAGACACACTCCCACAGGCAACTCTCCAGGCATGTCATTAAGCTGGAGGGTACTAGAGTTTCCCGTTGGCGAAGGCTCCCTCTTGGAACTGAGGGATGAAGCTCTTGAAGTACGCCCTGGGCGAGAGACACAGAGAGAGACAGGAAGGAGGGGGGAGAAGAGAGAGGGAGCAAATAAAACATCAAAATATGACAATAATTGTGCTTCAACTGCTTCAAAGCATCCAACAAAATTCTCTGGGTCAGTCCCAGCCGCAGCGTGTATCAAAGTGCAGATGAAAGGCAGAGTGTGTTTACTTGTTACAATTACAGCTGTACATGAGATCTCTGCTCTGCATGTGTGAACGCAGAGACACACAGGAGACACAACTGCAAGTAGAATATCAAACGGGGTAAAAAACAAAAAACAGCAGCCCAGGAAATATTCAGACATATATTCGGGTGGCATGTAAATGTGATTTGGAAGGCAACAATCGTAGTGTAAAGTTAGCAGGAGGGTCAGTATGCCAAAAAAAAAAAAAAAAAAGGGAATAAGAACTGGGTTAAAAAGCACCAGAATTTTCCTTTAAACAATCTTTGCTGAGCTAAAGCTCTTGCAGTCAAATCCAGGAGCTAACAGACTACAGGGAACAGATTATGTATTGCCTTCTGCACCTTCTGTCGTCACTCTGATCTGTCAAATATTTACAGCAGTTATTAACCTCTGCCATGTACTGCAAAAAGCAAACACTCTGGAGGCCGGAGCCGACGCCTATAGATTTACTCTAATGGGGTCATTCCAGTTTATGTTTATTGAAGGTGGAATAAAATCTGTGAATATCAATGAACAAATGGCCCTGTGTGTAGAGCAGTCAGATTGTATCATGTATGTAATGCAGATCATATATGATATTCAGCAAGATAAATGACTTTTTAACTTTTTGGTAGATGTCTGCTGTATTTCATTCTAACTCTATGTGCAAAATGTTTTAAATGGATTTCAAGGTTTAAAAATATATACAGATGAAAAAACAGAATTTAATGAGGCAGAATGTACTCACTTGGCCCTCTTTGCCATCTCATTTCCGTCCCAGCGAGGACTGTAGGGATACGACTTCTGCACCTGAGAGTAGAGCTGACCGCTGTTGGTGAAGTGGTACACAGACTGGAAGGTGAGGGTGGGCTGGTCCCTGGGGAAGTACAGTGGGAGGTCCACTACGAGGGACAGAGGGACACAGAGAGGGACATGTGGAAGGAGAAAGAGGATCAGTCCCGGCAGATCAGAATCACACCTCAGTATGAAAATGTGTGTTTAGGGACTTTCCTACCGTGCACTAGGAAGCAAAAGTCCTTCCACATGAGTAGAAGAGTGAGTTTTGTGAATCCCTCTGCATCATACTCCACCACACCCCTGTAACAACACACATTTATTTCAAAGTCTCACTACGGGAACTTATTGTAGAAGGACAGGGACAATCGAATGATCGCTGAACACCGCTTAAGTTGACTCACGTTCCAAAGTGGCTGAGGAAGGCGGCGATGTATTCTCTCCTCTTGTGATAGCCTTGGATCACATACTGCACCTAGAGAGAACAAAATGAAACATTTAGAACACAAAATGGCATGGACAAAACTTACGGCAAAAGCAAAACAGCTAAAGCATTCATCAAGCTCAGTATTGCTAATTGTCGAAACCAAACATAACAGAGAAACAAAAACTAAATATTATATGTAAACTCTTAGAAATAAAGAGTTCCAAATGGGTTCTTCCTGAGGAGCTATGGTTCCACCCTAAACCATTTGCTTCTGAAGAACCCTTTTTTGAAGAAAGGGTTCATCAAGCGTTCTTTGTAAGACGAAGGTTTCAATTAAGACCCATTTTCATCCAAAGAATCCTTTTGGAAGAAATAGTTCTTCAAGGATTCTTGAAATCAGTGAAGAACTCTTTTTCTCAAGGGTTCTTTGTACCATAATATAAAAGAGTTCTTGGTAGAACCCCATGGGTGGGTTCTTTATCAAACCCTTGGAATATAAAGGGGTTCGTGTTAGCACCCTTAGAAGGTGTAAAGGTTCTGATAGAACCCCCAGAGAGGGTTCTGCGTTATAGGTATAACCCTTTATGTTGGGTAGAACTCAAAGGTTTCCAAGTGGGACGTTTTGAAAAGGTTCTACCAGGAACCAAAAAAGTTCTATGGGGAAAGCCAAAGATCCCTTTTTGGTTCTAGTTAGCACCTTTATTTTTAATGATATTTGTTGCATTTATTTGACTTTACAGTCAAAGGGGAACTAAAGATGTGTTTTTTTAATGTGGAGACAAAATCAAGACACACATCTCTACTCAGACGAACGTGTCTCGTCTCTAAATAATTGTAAAAAGACTCAACAATGGTGAGATTTCAGACCAAACTATTATACATTTAAATCTAGACTGAGGCACACCCAGCAGAACAGAGTTTGCATCATGTATGAATATGTGCCAACGGTCTGTGCTGTGGTTCACAGAACAACCACGGGTTCACCGAGTTGACTGCAGTGGGGTCTGAAAGCAGGCCAGTGTTTATTATGCTGCCTACAGGACGCAGCATAAACAGAGCATATTCACAAACCATATCAAACAAATCCCGAGGAAAACCATATCATTTGAGGGCATTGGCCACTCAAACTGTACCGAACGAAAGACGTGAAGTACAGCCACAAAAGGTTTAGAAGAAGCTGTGAGTGGTGACTGATGAGATCTCACCAGAGATGTGATTTTCTCACATCATTTATTGCAAATCCATTTTTTTTTTTGTAAGAATTTATTAACAGAGTGAACCTATGATGAATAATCACGCTGGAATCAAATCAGCTCCATACCACCATACCACACATGTCAAAATGATCTTACATTTAGGGTTTTTTAGAGTTACTGATTATACGTCACATAAAAGGCTAAATTATCATACAAATATGATTATTATTGAATACCTGGAACACTGAGTCACTCTCTTAAAGGTGCAATATGTAAGACCTGACCACCTGTTGAATTCATTCTCCAAACCAACAAGGGGAAGCATATTACCAGAGTAACTGCTGCTAACTGTAGCTGCCATTAGCTCAGTTAGCTTAGTTAGCTGTGCAGCTAGAGGTCCTACTGTATAAGCTGACTCAAGTCTACCCAAATTTGGGAGTTCGATGAACTGGGGCAGTGTTGGTGTTTACACAGTTAGCATAGGAGCGCTGGAGGTTTTAAGGCCTGGGGTGAGGGGGACCCAGTGGTGCCAGAAAGGGTACCAGAGAGAGCTGGATGAGTGGGCAATGACACCGGGCTCAGCAGCGCCCCATACGCCTTTTCCACCAACATGGAACCAGCCCTGTTCCCGTTCAGGCACTTCATTTTGAACAATTTGGAGTATTTCCACCAACAAGAAATTGGTTCAAAAATAGCAGGTTTTCCTTGGGAACCAAAGTGGGCGTGTCATATTCAACAGGTTGTTGTTCATTGTGCAACAGCCTCTGTTGATGATATTCTTGATAGCACCATGGCTGCAAGAAGTTTGAACGGAACAGGTTCAAGAGCTCGAGCCACCATGATGAAATTGTATAAAGGTGCATTCAGCACTATTACAGAAGGTCTATTTTGCTTCTGTCTATTGGCACTTGATCAAACCAGAGAGATTCATAATGTTGTTCATAAAATCATATATATTTGCAGTGTTAATTCTGTATTTATTTGTTGGTGTCCTTTTATTTCATGACTAAATTGTGACGACGACGTAAATGAAAAAATGTTGACGACAAAAATCATGACCAAAAATAAATAAATAAAAAATAAAAAAAACACCTGAAAACACACCATCCCGTAGTGTCTGTCAAGGTCAATATCATTATGACTTTTGCCATAATCTAGCAGCCCTGGCGACTAAGACTAAAACGCATCTAGTAGCCCTTTTTTGACATTATTTTATATGACAGGAGAAAGTGAACAGAAGGGGATTACATGATGACAGGACCCCTGACTCCTGGCCTGAGAGAATACCCTTTTGGCAAAAGCATTTATGCATTTTATGTTTAATGAACAAGAATATTGTGTTTGTTTGCAGTCTCATCATCTGCATTTTCATCCCCGTTAGCAACCATCGTGTTTGCATGGTTTCAGGGTCTTTCTTGCCCTGAATTAGGCCCCTACAGGCAGATTTTTTTCCTCTCAGTCTGCGTACAGCCTGAGAAAAAAGGCTGCCACTACTGTAACTGTACATGCTGGCAGAGAGGCTTTCTGAGCGAGTCTACCCAGAATGTAAACAATGCCTTAGCCTGTGGAAAGATTAAGAGAGGTGAACTTTTTAATGGTTGCTTTCACTTTAAAACCAGACAGCTCAGAGTACAAAAGTAGTATTACATGCAATCTTTGTGCAGGCGAATTTAAATGTCACAGAAGTACAAAGTCTTTAGCTTACCACTTGACAGCCAAATAAGCTGGTGTTAAAAGCTCTACCATAGAGTCTGTCAAATGTAACTAGAAAAGACTGTCGGCTCAAGGTACTCTGTTAATTTAAATATAATTTCTCCATTTCAGCCAACATTTTTCCAACAAAACCTCTGCATTATGTTTTCTGCTTAATAAAATATTGATAAAATATTGTACCCGTTTGGATTTTTTTCACTCTCTTGAGCTACATGCATGTTTAGAAACCTTGTGCATCATATTAGAAAAGGAGAAAAACCTCGTAGTGCTTGTTTTAAGGTGTGTTGTCTTACATCTTTGGAGTGTCTACGCTTAGAGAAACACCCCAAAGCAACTGCTACTTATCAGCAGCGGTATCATGAACATGCTCCACACAGACAGGCCTCAGCTGGTATTCTTGCTGAGAGGCAACAGGTTTTTAAAAATACATGTGAGCGTATATAAAAACCTCCAGTGAGTGGGTGAGTTGGAATTTAGACAAGAAGAGGCATTAAAAATTCACAATAAAAGAAAAACAACACTCACGAAATACAATCAATTACTCCACATGAACTTTCCAACACACGCACGCAGGACCAGGCTCTCTTGTATATTATCTTTAGCCTGTGTCGACAGGTGTGATCAACCATTATCTTTAAGTCCAACGAGGAGAAGCTCAGGGCTCGCTTGACTGTTGAGCATCCTGGGCAGGTGAGAAAGCCTGCAGTCACTCAGCCAGCCATGAAGGTGACCCGCTCCGTTCACCTAACAAGAGTAAAGCCTTAGCAGACTGGTTTTATATCGGATTGCTGAACAACACAGACAAAACCTGCAGCGGAATTCTCTCAAAGGGGCACGAACAAAACGCAATAATGTGAAATCAATTTCTTCACACCCGTGGGCACATTGTTATCACTCATTCTGGACAGCTGGGACAAAACTGGGGAATATGGGAAAACATATTTTCAAAGATCAAATTCTTGGCGATTAAGCCTTGTAAAGGGTCTGATTAAATTATTTATTAAATAGCTTTTTTTTAAAAGACTGATTTTCTGTGAATTTGCTGTGACGGTGCTGATGTCACATAAAGGAGGGATTATCATACTTTTTTGACTGGGTGGCCCCAAGTGGGTGCACCTCATACATCCCCACTTGAAAAAAAAAATCCAAACTATCCCTTTAATTCAGTGACGGCTATATGAAAATTTTGGTTAATCTTTTGGTTAATGTGCTCTCTGCACACTGGTGTCTGTATGCATCCACAGATTGTATGTGAGGAAAAGAGACATCACTCTGCTACTAAACTGAGCGATCTGGATTGTGCTGTGTTTCTGTGGTTCAAAAAGACCATCAGAGTGGTGGCTCCTTTCTAAATACACAATCTAGCTGATCACCTCCTGTCAATTTCCAGAAAATGTCCCAGTCAAACTCTGAGGAAAATGACTTCAATATTTATGAGTCAGGACCTCCAAACATAGTTTTGGCTGTCTATAAAAACAATTCCTGCTCTTCTCAGCTGGCAAAGGGTGACTACAATTCCAAGTCTACAGTTTAAGTTCAGTTATTCATAACTTAGGAACTTCATTGTGAACAATTAACCTAAATAGATTTAATAAAGTATTCAATTTGCTTTTGGATTTAGCAACACTTTAACTCCCATTCCCAAGTTACAGATAGATCAGAATTAGGGAGGGGACTCACAGATTAAAAAAAAAATTAATCAATTCAATGTTTTATACAGCACCAGAATCATTCTGTCGTAAGAATATAGGGCAGTTTTCTAAACTATAACAATGGCTTTCAAGGACAAAGAGCAGAGCAGAGGCAACACGTTTCGAAAGCGGGGCGATTGTTAGCACTGTCATCAAGTCACTAAACGGATCAAAAGAAGACATAGGTCAGGATCTGTGTGACTCAACTCACAAGATGACAGTGATGAAGTATAAGTTCGCTCGCCTTGCAGCATTGAACCTTTTATATGATCATTATAAATACAATTTAAGACCTGTTTCACAGCCATGCCAGCAAAGAAAATGTTTCTTACTAATCTCTTAAAAGTTGTGTACAGAAATAGAACACTACACTACAGAAACAGAAAATTACACAAACATGCGATTAACCACCCAGCCAACTTTGAATGATTCAAACAATCACTGAATATATAACATTTGTTTTGCACTTATAATATCCCAAATGTTTCCAGCAATCTTAAAAGGGAATTCATTCAAGATTATGGTGCATTTCCTGCCAGCCGTTGCTAGCTAGTTGCTATAACCCCTGGGAAAACATGTGCTACGTCATAGGTACATCAGAGGAAGGAAGTCTGTGCACATGACTAAACATAACATGAATTAAACTTTAATATTAACTCCCATGATCCCACGCCCCACTGCACATCTTCAAACTGTCCTTTGTTAATGTTTTAAAGTGAGAGACCCCATGGTGGCAGAATTTACTTATTGCTCATTTAAAAGACTTTTTTAATGCTTTATGCTTAAATGCAACTAATAATATAAAAGTAGCATTGACTTAACAATCCAGTTAATCTTTAGGACCCCTCAAAACTGTATTTAAGACCTTTTAAGGCTTACTTTCTTAAACTTTACAAGTTTAAGAAAGTAACACAAACAGCTCCATCAGTCACAGACAGATGATAATATATGCATGGTTGAAGCAGCAGGTTGAAGTTACACAGACCTGTTTTAACCTGTATAGACGGCATCAGGCTGAGGTTCATTTAAGGTTTTTAACCTGCCGTGTCGGGTAGGCAGGTTTGTAGTGCTTTTACCTCCTATAACTGGTTTCTTGATTATAATTTGTCTAAAGCATCATCTATTTTGGTAAAAGTGGAGGAAAACATGCCTCTGAAATGGGAACATGTTTTCAAAATACAGTCAACTCATCCATACTGTAATTTGGACAAAAGATTAACTTTTGGAAAGAAGAGCAGGTCACATATCTGCAAGAAGGGGCGAAGTGAGCCTCTAGCTCCAGCAATGAAAGAATAATGTGATAATGTCATGTGATATTGGTGCCAGTGCATTCATAATTCATAATTAAAGTCTGTGTTGCAGCTATTGATTATCTGCCCCAGCCCGAAGCAGTCAAACACTCGTAATGCAACCATAAGGGTCATTTGAGGACAGGGTATGTCCTGAATAAAGCGACAGACAGTGGTGCCTTACCCACTGCTACTGCACGGTTGTGATTACTCATCAACCATGTATGAATGACGGCATTTTGTGAAAGAGGAAAGTTGTAAATCTCTGATACACACATCGTGTGTGTGTGTGTGTGTGTGTCGGGTCTCATCTCTGCAAGAGCTCTTAAACACACACACATTGTGACTCAGCCTCCTGTTCAATTATGTTTACATGGGACAGTGGAGGCGGCAATTTAGCTTTCTCAAAAGCTGCAAGGCCACATACTCAATAAGCTGTTTATCTAGTTACACCGCGTGCATGTGCCTGTGCGTTTGTGCCTGTTTCAAGGGAACTGCGGATCGCTGAACTTTCCCACCCATGCTGTGAAAGGATTTCCCGCCCCCACTGTCACTGCTACTCGCGGCCAAGTCGTTTTTTTATTGGCTGCCTGCGGGTATGAGTGATGCAAGACAGGTGATGTGGCTCCGCAGGTATTCAAACCTGCCTGCACCCATGGCTCCCTCGCCCGAACATCCATTTTATTGTGTTTGTGCATGTGTCTGTGGGGAGTGTGATGCAATAACGCCGGAAGTGCTTCCTGCTGTGTGATTAAGAAATCTCTTCTCTCTCTCTCTGCTGTCACATACGCATTCACACCACCCCCAGCTTTCATATTATAAAGAGTGACTGATCTGATATCTGACTACAAATTCATGTTAAAAAATCACTGATAAGAGCCACATGAGCTGCAAAATTCAAATATTATAAGACAATCATACTGAAGAAAAAGAATTACTAAAAGAAAATCACTTGGCAGAACTGCAACGACAGACCTCGCTGACTTCTTGTCGCTCATAAATAAATAAAACGCAGTCTTGATTATTACATGTGACTGCATGTTGATTAAAGGAGAAAGCACACATGTTAGACTTTTAGCTGACCTCAGCCACTGTGCGTCATATTTGTGAGAAAGTACGATGCACAGGTTAGAAAATCATGACTCATTGTTGAGTTTGCCGTCTACTCGGCTTCTAAGAAATCAGCTCACACAAGTCATTGCTATTGAGTTGAGTGGAGAAGTCACTGTATAGATTAATCCGCCTGATGATTCATGTGTTGTGCTCTCTGGTGCCACTGACATTATTTATTTTTTCCTGTCTAGATTTCTGTAATACTTTCTACACAGGTATTACTCACACCTCCCTCCATCACTTTCAATTGGTTCAAAATGCTGCTGCTCAGATTATCACCAGTTCAACAAAACAAGATCACAGAACTCTACTTCTGGCCTTTTTTTTTTTTTTTGCAGTGGCTTACCATTCGTTTTTTACACTGATTTTTAAAACTTTATGGTTGGCCTTCAAGGCTTTAAAGCAACATTTCACCCCCAAAATCAAAAATACATAATTTCCCCCTGGTCTGTAGTGCTGTTTATCCATCTAGATAGTTTTGGTGTGAGCTGCAGAGTTTTGGAGATATCGCCCGTAGAGATCTCCGCTTGTGGTGCTCAAAGTGGCAAAAACATATTTGATTAAAAAAACAAACAAAACAGCAATGTGTCTTTCCAGAAATCATGACCTGCTTACTCAAGATAATCCACAGACTTGTTGTGAGCAGTATCGCCAAAAAAATACCTATTTTTGGTTTTGTGGTGAACTATCCCTTTAAGGTCCCTAATTATATCAGTATCAAATACCCAGAGCTGGATTAAGGGTAACTGGGTCCCCAAAACTATGATTAAGCAAAATCTAACAGTGCTTTTAAATCTCTTCTTAAAACATCTTTAAAAAAAAAAACTTTTTATCCCCATGTGAGTTCTATTTTATTTGTTTTATTGTATTTCATCTTTTTGTGAAGCACTTTGTAACACTGTTAAGAGAAGTGCTGTATAAATAAAGTTTATGATTATTACTTTACCAGCAGTGTTGAACTGAACAGTGGTAGTGAAAGCAAGTTTGTGTTAATAACAATCGACAGATACTTGGTTCCCTATCTGAATGTAGAAGTTACTCAGTCTCAAAACACTATTGTAAAGTTGGTTACAACACAGTCTGAAAAAAAAAAATTGTATGACTTTTCATTGTGGATGTAAAACCCAGGCGAGCATTACTTTCTATTTTATGACTGGAAGGTTTACAAGTTAAGTTAATTCATATATTTTAGTAATTTGCTAAAAGTACACTTACAATGTTTGTACAGTTAACTATTTTCACATTTATATTCACAATTATTTTCATATTTACATGTTAAAATACTCACGGCAGCATTGTTAAAAACAGTTAAAATAATTTGCTGGATCTGCCTCTGTGGTTCTCACACACATCATCTCAGTCTAAGTCCTTCTAGCTTCTCACTGGTTAGTTAGACACATGTGACCCATAACACGTGACCCAAGTGTAACCAGGAAATGTTGTTGTGAGGCTGCTTAAGTGTGGAACAGTTAAGTGCTGCTTAAGAAAATATCCATCTCCATCCTGCTGTTTATTCTCAACAAGTGATCCAACCACCACATCAAACTCTCATGTAACACGATAATAAATCAACAAACCTGTGATCCAAGTTGGCAAAGATCTGTGGATGTCTATTCAAAGTGGACTAAATTCTAGGAATGTTAGAATATATTGAACATCGCAATATAAATGCCTCAATACTGTACAGGACCGTGACGATATCGGATGTGATTTTATATTAATTATTTTATTTAATTATTTTATTTTATATAAGGACAGCTGTGACTGCTGCATTTTGTTTTGCAATTGTACAAACATGTTCCAAATATGTATGTAAATGAAAAAAAAAATATATATATATATTAAATATAAATTTATAAATATAAAAATTCAAGTGTTTTACATTATAACCTTTATTTCATAAGCACTTTGATTACTATTTCAATATATACCAGGTTCTACACAATCTTGAGGGCATATTTGCTGGCAAAAGCAGTTGAAAAAATAAAATCCTTTACATACATTTACTACATTTGATCAGAAGTAAAGACCTTTAAATTAAGAGTGAAATGATGTCTGCTTTCACTTGCTTACATAACTGCACTTTTCTAAGCACTGGTTTCTTTCTTTCTTTTAAAAGATGTATTTTTGTGGGTATTTTCACTTTCATTGGTCAGTATGGCAGACAGTAAATGTGGGCAGGGAGATGTGGGTATGACATGCAACAATCCTCTGGCCGGAATCAAACCGGCGACGTTGCGGTTATGTGGCATATTGTTGTGCTGGTGTATAAGTGAGATGCTGCCACAGTGTTTGTGGCCTGTTTACTTGGTGCTTATAGCAGCAGAGGGCAAGCTGCTGTCTACTCTGTTCTCTGTGAACATTTTCTACTTTGAACAGTATGTGTGAAAATGCAATGAGAGCCCATAATGCAGACCAGCTACACATTTAAATGTCGTGATTGAATTGATCATTATGTTTATATGATATGTGCATACACACTGCTGTTTAACACAGTGTTGTGATTTTACACTTTGTAAAAACACTCGTACTCTCGTAAGAGAAAAGCAATGACCTAGAACACACATAACAGAGAGAACAAACTGTAAAATGGCTGTGAAAGTTGAACCAAACACTTGAGATATATAATTATACTGTTTTCATTATTAATTACTCTCGCTTTCTCTCTCATAAGCCAATTTCTTACCTGACAATCAAAACTGCCAAAAAAAAAAGTACAGATGATTTCACTGAAACCAATTCAAAGTAACTACTTCCTTGATCACATACTGTATGTGCATATGAGATGACTGGAAACCCCTCAGGGCCTGTTAGCTGCTGAGGCTGATTTTCATGAGTAATTTTTTTTTAATGATGCAGATGCCAACTCGCACCATCACCCAGCACAATCATAGTCACAGTCACAGCTGAGGTATGTGACAGTATAGTTTGTGTCAATACAATCACAGCATCTGGAATAAGTGGGAGGAAATAATTGATGGTGTTAAAAGAACAAAATGACTGCACAGCCTGTCCTCACGGAGATTAGATGAGTCTCTGTCTGGGATGTTATAATGATGTCTTTTATTTCTTTACCACCTTTGGCCTCATTCGAAAAATCTCATGAACAATAACACACACCCAGAGGTTGAATATTGTTCTGTGTCTCTGATTTCAGTTTCTATCTTTCTCCGCCGATGAATCCACTTTGAGACTACACTCTCTAATAACAGGGGTGTAAAATTCTCTCATAACGGTGATAGTTGTGATGCTTAATGTTCACTCTAGACTCTCCAACGATGTAGAGTCGGGTCATGACTTGGAGACCCTACTAGACAAATTCAAGAAAGACTTGCAAATTCATCCGAACTTTAACACCAATAACTCATGATTTCACTTGGATTTGAGTACTTGATACTTGATACCTTGTCCCAAGCCCAAAGATTAAAAAGTCGCCCATTTGAAAAGAGTAAGCAACTAATGTTAATGCAATTCATTCTCAGCAAGTTGACACTTAATTCCCCAGATCCACTTAGTCTGAACCAACCCCACAGCATCCACTCAAGTTGCAGGAGAGAACCACGAAGAACTAAAGTTACGTTACTGAGCTCTAGTTGGAAAAAAGATGATACCAAAGATAATTCACTTCACGCACAAAAATTACGCAGTCGTCAACACACAAAACAATTGCAGCACGCAAAACGACTTCAAACAACACGACAATTTCATCCCGATTTCATTGGACATTTGAAGTTGCACAAAGAACGATAAATCGGGTGTCTGTTTAAAAAAAAAAAGGCATTACATTCTGCTATGACTCGTTTAGGACTTGAATCTCAAGCTTTAGGACTTGGGACTCATCCGCCCTGCAATGAACTGGTGACTTGTCAGGTTGCACCCCCGCCTCTCAGCCAACGTCAGCTGGAATAGGCTCCACCTCCCGCCATGACCATTCAAGGGTAAGCGGTTACGGACAATGAATGAATGAGGGATGAATGACAGGACTTGACTTGGGACTAGTCAGTCAGACTTGAAAAATCCTGAACATGGAAATCACAAACTCCACAATTCAGTCCTACATAGTCAGTCTCAGTGTTTTTATGTTTTCACCAACTATTTTCTGGCATGTATAATGTGTTTAGAAGAAAAACTTCCTCCTTCCTTTACACAGACTTTGAAATAGTAATTTGGTGACAATATGAGAAGGACTCAAATTCTTTTTTGTTACATTGCCTTTATCTCCTATTGACTCTGCTTTTCAACGTGCCTTTCCAAACACAGGCTGCGGCCTTGACGGCTCTTTCAGGGAGGTGGAGGGAGAACTTGTGACACTGCTGCTGCTGGACTTAAACACCCAGAGACATGGAGGGAGGTCAGTCGAGGACACTAATCTTCCAGACGCCCTGAGTATGCTGGTCAGAGTCCAGGTGAATAGGAAGAGATGGAGGGTATCTGTGGGCATTATGTGTATGCATGTGTGTGTGTGGGGCAGTGGGGGATGAGCACTTGCCCTCAGGGTAATGGCATTACATCGTGTCTACACAGCATATCTACCTGTCAACCTGCAGAGGCCAGCGAGCGCTCAGACAGCCTATGGAGGTTGGCCAGCACGCCCACGTAGGCAGATGCCAGACACACGTGCATGAATGCACATACACACATTAACACTCACACACACACAAAGACACAGCTTGACAAAAGACATTACTCGGCGGACGCATGCTTTGCTGCACCAATGCTTACAAATATA
>JAJHUR010075845.1:0-14170 GCA_027495735.1 Lutjanus campechanus | reverse complement strand
GGATGAGGCTGCTACCCTGTTTTCTGCTGAAACTCCAGGATTGTTTTGTGAACTGAAGATCTTCACCCAACATCACATCGGCATAGTGGTGAGTACATACTGAGTGGGTTATTCTGACAAAGTGGAATATCGCTTTAAAGGAAAGACCAGCTGCTAAGAAGCCATTATTGAGGCCTGCAAACATCCAGAAATGCCTCAGATTTGCCAGGGAGCAGGAGAGAATGTTTTGATGCCAGATGCATTGCACCCACAGTGAAACATGATGGAGATTCCAATCAAGTATTAGTGATGAGGAACTGTATGGAAACAGATGCATGAACACTCCATCGCCTACCAGTGGTGGCAGCAAGGCGCAACGTTGTTTACCAACCGAAAAACATCCACAAGAAGAGGTAACCAGCAAAGACTGGAGAAACTTGACAGAATTCAGTGGCACTCTGCGATTTGAGTGAGGGTTAAGAATTAATGAGCAAATGAGAAGAAAATGTTGTTAGGCAAAGTTATTAACTTTCATTGGCATCTATTTCGTAAACCCAGCTGGTCTTTTGCTGGTCTTTTTTTGTCTTTTTCAATGTGTTAGGGTTTGGAAGGTAACGTGAAGGCTAAAAGCTAAAGCTACTGTAACTTAGAACATAGGTCTACACCTTGCAAAAGCCCCCTTTGTATAAACTGAGGGATAACATGGGTTTCAGCAAACACTGCATGCTTTTACAGTTGCAACTTAGCACTTGTGTCTACCCTTTCGGGCCATTCTGCACTTCAGCAAGCATAAAATTTGCTTCTCTACCTCAATTGAAATGAAGAAAAGTCTTCTGGTGTCTGCAACTCTTATAACCATCAACTGTCCAGTAAAGTGGACTGTGGGAGAAGTGATTTTGACATTATGTCTTCAATTTAGCAAAGTCAAGCAATCTCATAAATGTTCCTGATACACTGGCAAGGTCCAGTTGATCCGATCCAATAACACATTCAATCTGAAAAATATAATTTAGGTTGATAAATACCCTCAAATTATACAGACCAGCCGTAAGATGTTCATACTAACACTTATTTCAATCAAAATAAATATGTTGTACTATATACTCATGCAACATACTGTTAGAAAACTGTGATTCTTGAGATTTGATTGATGCCAAGCAGTCAGAGTAGCAGGTATAGTCAGCAGGATAAAACCAGCAAGCACAATTATAAAACTGAGGCAACACACTATGAGACAGCTGTGGTCTCATTTTCTTTTGCAGCTAATAAGTCACTATATGATATGTTTGCAAAATATTCAGACAAACAAAAAGCCTTCAAGTTCAGTGTGTTCAAACCTCTTACTCAATGACAGTAGCAATTACAATGATTCTGACTTGGGTTGCAAAAATTGAGTTAACTTACTATAAATGGTTACAGAACAGCTTTCAATGTGCCTTGGGTATGTATTAGATGAGCGTTTTATGCACAATATGCACAATTTTACAGGTTTGGAAAGGAAGATATGTAAAACCCTCCTCTCTTCCCTCCTCTCATCCCTCCTCTCATCCCACGTCGTAGGTCCACAGAGAAAATACATCACTGTTTATTTTATTGTTTTTTATTTTTGTGCTGCTCCAAAAGTATAAATGTCAGTGCAAGATTTCAGTTCACATGAAGGTCCCTGTGATACCATGTGTGTGATGGTTTAGCTCTTTTAGACAGTATGATATCCACACAGAGGTGGCAAGAAAAGGGTTGTGCCCTCTTACAGCTGTTGTTGGTGGCGTCTTTCTCTCAGACTGAGGAGCTGGTGTGCAGGCGGAGAGGGGATCCTGAGAACCCCCAGCTATCTAAGGTCGGGGACATTATGTTAGGAGGAATCTTCTCTTTCCACAGCAAGTGGAAACAGAGACAGGATAACTACATGCACAGACCACTGCCACTGCAATGCACCAGGTAAATTATACTTAATTTAATTAAAAATATTTAAGAAGTGAGCACTGATACAAAACAGGTACAAAAAAAAGGTTTTCAAAGTGTGTATTAAAATGACAAATATTGACTATTATTGTTTGTATTTTGAGGACAAAATTGTTGTGCAATTCCAATTATTTATTACTGTCCACATCAAGTTTGACTTTCAGAGGGTTCCAGTTTGCCCAGGCTATGCGGTTTGCTATAGAGGAAATTAATAACAGCACAGACCTACTGCCTGGCATCTCTCTGGGCTATAGGATCTATGATGCCTGTGGTTCCATTGCCAGAGGTGTGAGGGTGGCACTGGCCTTGGCTAATGGTAATGAAGTGATATCTGCACCATCTAAGGCACCATGTACCAGACCTGCCCAAGTGCAGGCTATCATGGGACAGAGCTCCTCTTCTCCTTGCATGGCTATAGCTACTGTCATTGGACCCTTTCATATCCCAATGGTAAATGACATTATATTTGTGGAAAATGGTCTAACTTAATCTAAATTATAATTCTTCTAGCTGATCATGACAAAAGGAGATTTACAAGATTGTGCTGTTCAAATTTTTTATATTTTAAATCTTGGGACTTCTTTTCTTTTGCGTTTTAGATCAGCCACTATGCTACTTGTTCATGTCTCAGTGATAAAACCAAGTACCCATCCTTCCTCAGAACAATACCCAGTGACTACTACCAGAGCAGAGCTCTGGCCCAGTTGGTCAAACACTTTGGTTGGACTTGGGTTGGAGCCATTAGAACAAACGATGATTATGGCAATAATGGCATGGCCACATTTACAGAAATGGCCCAACAGCTGGGCATCTGTCTGGAGTACTCTGTAGCTTTCTTTAGAACAGATCCACCAGACAAACTACAAAAGATAATTGACATTATCAAAGCTTCTACTTCCAAGGTGATTGTCGCTTTCCTTTCCTCCAACGAAATGGATGTGTTAATACACTTATTGTCTCAACACACCTTGATTGGATACCAGTGGGTAGGCAGTGAGGGCTGGATCTTTGATTTCCAAACTGCCACCATGGACAGGCATCATATCCTGGATGGTGCTATAGGCCTGTCCATCCCCAAAGCACATGTCAGTGGGATGAGAGAGTTCATATTGGATGTGAAGCCGCTCAATTCATCTAGTAATGAGTTGTTTACAGAGTTTTGGGAGACATTATTTAGCTGTAAGTTCAAGCTGTTAAATTCAACTGCAGGGAATCAGAGAGAATGTGCTGGACATGAAGATGTGACTGAAGTGCAAAACAGTTTCACTGATATGTCACTCATGCCTATTTTTTACAATGTCTATAAAGGAGTGTATGCTGTGGCCCATGCACTTCATAGAATTCTCCGCTGTAATAAAACATGTAGCAACAATGTGCAACTAGATCCATTTACGGTGAGTTCACACTGAGGGCTTAAATATTGTTTTACATTAAATCATTTTTTAAAAAGTGGTTTAAATTGTACAAATAATTATTGCACTGTGTCTATCATAATATTGAGAAAATAGACCTACTAAACATTTGACAGATAACCTATATTGATACATTTTTTCCACAGATTTTTCAGCATATAAGAAAGATTAACTTTAAAACAAAAAAAGGTGATGAGGTTTACTTCAATGAGAATGGAGATCCAGCAGCAAAGTATGAAATTATCAACTGGCAGCCAACAGAAAATGGTGTGGTGGACTTTGTCACAGTTGGTCTTTATGATGCATCTTTACCTGCAGACAAACAGCTGAATCTACAAAATAAATCTTTAAGTTGGGCACAGAACTCACAACAGGTAGCTACTATGTGATCACTGTTATTTATGATGAAAGTCTGTTTGAATTGTTATTGGCAATTTTTTTCAGTTACTGTATTAGTTCTTGTCACAGTATCATATATACTATATCACATATCATATCATGATATACTGTAATTTTTAATAGAAGTCTCTTTGGATTGTTATAATTGTGTAATATTGTCATCATTAGTTATTGTTATAGTATTTAAGGTGTGAATTGCAGAGTTTTTGAGAAATTGGTTGTAGAGATGTCTGCCTCAGATTCTCTCAAATATAATGGATTATGGGTCTCAAAGTGCCAAAAAAAAGCCTTTGAAAAACTTGACAGCAGTGTCTCTTTCCAGAAACCATGATCCAATTACTCAAGATAAGACAGACATTTTCATGTAGGAAATATTTCCTTTTTACAGTAGAATCTACCAGAACTACTTTCTTCCAACTATAAATAGATAGATAGATAGATACTTTATTGACCCCAGAGGGAAATAAATAAATAAAGTAATATAAAAATAAAGTAGTGAAAATGCTCACAAGTTCCATTTAGTCCCATTATATTAAAGAGAAGGCAGAAATCTCTAAATATCTCCAAAACTCAGCAACTCACATCAAAACAATCTGCATGGATAAATACAATATAGGTAAGAGGAAAAATATGTATTTTTGATTCCGGGAGGAACTGTCCATTTAATTATAGATGCATGCAAAAACAACACCTTGTCATATTTAATGCCCATATATTTTTTTTCTTACTGTCATTTAATTCATATAGGTACCTTTGTCAGTTTGCAGTGAGAAATGTCCCCCAGGAACTCGTAAGGTTCTGCAGAAAGGAAAGCCTGTCTGCTGTTATGACTGTTTAAGATGTGCAGAGGGAGAAATAAGCAACATTACAGGTGTAGTAATATTAAATCCTAGTCAACCATCTTCAAATTTGTCATGGTCATATCACAATTTTGTATACGATTTTTAAGCTACATAAATTCCTGCACAGTCTCACAGTATTTAAAATTACTCCAATGTCACTGTTTATATAAATATGACAAAATGGCTCTTACAGCCAGTAACCTGGATGACATTGACTTTTCATTTAATAAAACAAAATATAAAATGTCATTCAATCTTGCTTTTATCAGTTGAGGAGCATCTCAAAAATCTTTGATTTTCTCTTTCTGCCTAATCTTAAGAAGGTCATTCGCACTTTTATTTCACCTTGGTTAAATTATTTTAACAAACTGTATTCAGAGTTGAGTCAAAAATGTTAGATTTTAGTGGTAAAATTTCAAGGTCATGGTGACCTCACTTAACTCATTTTTGCGCATAACTGTAGAATGAATGTGCTAAATGTGACAAAATTACTCACAAATATCTAATAGGATAAAATAATGAGTTGATGACTTTAATATCTAAAGGTCAAAGGTCCAGCATTAGAGACATCTTTTAAATAATTTCTTCAAACTTTTATTTAAAAAAAAAGGTTAATTAATACTACCACTCAATTTTAATTCCAACATCATATATCTCTTGTATTACTATCATTGATTTTATATTTAGTGAATTTTATGCCATATTTGTCTCAGTCCTGAAATATTTTAATCCTGATATAAGTCTGTAATGCACTTTGTAACTTTATTTTGAACAGTACTTTAGGAATATAATTGTATTATTACATGGTTATCCATATGCTGTCTGGTAATCATGGTATAGAAAATAGAAAAGACAAATCTACTTATCGAGTCTAACACCTGCTTTAATATTATTTTTCAGATTCTGTCACCTGTGTGAGATGTGACCCTGAGTTCTGGTCAAATGAGAGAAGAGATGCCTGTGTGAAGAAGGAGGCAGAGTTTCTATCATATGAAGAGATTATGGGAGCACTGCTCACTGCAGCCTCACTGTTTGGAACATGCCTGACTGCTGTTGTGGCATTTATTTTCTTCAGATACAGACAGACTCCTATTGTCAGAGCCAACAACTCTGAGCTGAGCTTCCTGCTGCTCTTCTCCTTGACCCTGTGTTTCCTGTGTTCTCTGACCTTCATCGGTCGGCCCTCTGAGTGGTCCTGCATGCTGCGTCATGCAGCATTCGGCATCACCTTTGTCCTCTGTATCTCTTGTGTTCTGGGGAAAACTATAGTGGTATTAATGGCCTTCAGGGCCACACTTCCAGGCAGTGATGTGATGAAATGGTTTGGGCCTGTGCAGCAGAAACTCAGTGTTCTGGGTTTCACTCTCATACAAGTTGTCATATGTATCCTCTGGTTAACAATTTCTCCTCCTTTTCCCATTGAGAACTTTAAGTTCAAGGACAAAATCATCTTGGAGTGTGCTCTGGGCTCAGCTATAGGCTTTTGGTCTGTACTTGGGTACATAGGACTTCTGGCCATGTTGTGCTTTATTCTTGCTTTTTTAGCTCGAAAACTGCCTGATAATTTCAATGAAGCCAAATTTATCACCTTCAGCATGCTGATATTCTGTGCAGTATGGATCACTTTTATCCCAGCGTATGTCAGCTCTCCTGGGAAGTTCAGTGTTGCTGTGGAGATATTTGCTATTCTGGCTTCAAGTTTTGGACTGCTCATTTGTATTTTTATTCCAAAATGTTATATTATCTTACTAAAACCAGAGAAGAATACAAAAAAGAATATGATGGGGAAGGGGGCACCGAAATCATTCTGATAACTTAAAGAGTGTCCTCAGAAGAGTGCATATCCCCGCTAGGCAACAGATGGTGAAGCACCTACTGCAATGCCACAACAACTGCCAGATGCACAAGTGGAGATTTGCAAAGTTCCACCACCATCAACATGAACCCCACATATGTCATCCCTAGCTGAAACAAGACTTCAAACTGAAGCAGTTGTTGATCACTTGTAGCCCCTAATGGCCAGTTAATAAAAGTGGGAGGTCAGCTTCCAATGGTCGCATAAACAGAGCAGTCAAAATATAGAATCACTGACTCATGGTTGTGCGCCTCAGCCAACGAGTCAGGTTGCAGCTAAAATCAATGTCTGTCTAGACTTATGCGATGTATGTAGTGAAGACTTGAAAGAATTTGATACAGAATTTACCAGTATGTTGACCTGTCACTTTGAAGGAACTTAATACAGGATAATAAGTATATATTTTGGTAAAATGGAAGTAATTACAGAGGAATGTACAGAGGACAGAGGAATGAAAGAGCTAAATAGTATGATGTCACAGGGAAGTGTCATCATTGTCGAGTCATTTTATTGCAAATGCACACAAATCACTGTTTGGATCCAAGGATGAACTGATTTGGTGGCCAAAGGTGAAGGTCACCTAACTGAAGAATGAATGTGTCAATTATGACAAAATGACTCACAAATATATCATAGAATAAAATAATGCATTTATGACTTTTATATCTAAAAGGCCAAAGGTCAGCTTCACTGTGACATCATAATGTCTATTGTCTGTCTATGTCTGTCTATTGGTCCTCTGTAAAAATCATCTCTAAGCGAAGACAGCATGTTTCTCACTAAAAATTATTCTGAATCATACACATATAGTAGTTACTTCAATTTTTCCAAAAAATACACTTCATATCTTTCATTAAATTCTTCAAAGTTATAGGTCAATATAATGGTAAATTCCTTCAAAATCTTTACGACATACACTATATGAGTCTGGACAGACATGGATGTAAACTGCAACTTGACTGGTTGGCAAAAGCATGCAACCATGAGGCAGTATTTGACTGCTCTGTTTTATACTTGCTGTTTTATCCTCAACAGCTGACTTCTCACTGTTCTTAACCAGCCGCTCGGATCTGCAAATGATCAGTAACTTCTTTAGTTTGAAATCTTGGCTGTTGGCTGAGCTTTGCAAATCTCTGCTGGCTGCATCTGACAGTTGTGGTAGCACTGCAGTAGGTCCTTCACCACCTGTTGCCTGGTAGGTATCTGAACCCTTGTGGGTGCACTCTTCTAGTTAGCACATACAGCATTCTCATGCTGTATGAGGTCACCATGACCTTGACCTTTGACCAACAAAATTTAATCAGCTCATCCTTGAGTTCAAGTGGTCATTTGTGCCAAGTTTGAAGAAATGCCTGCAAGGTGTTCTTGGGATATTGCATTCACAAGAATGGAATGACCTGAGAACATAACGCCTCTGGCCACAGCTGTCAGGCATGAAAGACAGGCTCTTTGAGGTTTTTCAAAAATTGTGTGTCAGAGAGGTCCATCAGCATATAGTCATGAATGTTCACTGAGAAAGAGATTAGCTGCAGACACACTGCAGGTTTTTTAATCAGAAATTGAACACAATATTCATATGAAGATAAGTTTTTATATGTACAGAGCGTGCGGGTCCTTTTCCATCGAAACCACCATGGGGCACCACCATGTTACTGCACTTGTCCACAACAGACCAACCATACAATGGCTTTAGATACAGCTTTTTGTGGTTTGCGCAAATTTTAATAGCAACCGTTCTACACCCTTAGAGGGGTTGGGTGAGGGGAGGTTTCTTCAGTCTGTATGGTCACTATTAGCTGTCATGCAATCCTACACATTGGTCCTTACAACCCCCCTGTGGCCTTCCTCCATCTACAATAAAAAAATTATCACTTTCTTGCAATGATATGGCATTGACAACATCTTACTGAAACAAAATAAAACTATTTTTTGAAACAAATACCAGTCATGGCATTTTATGATGTGATTTTTTCTTTTTTTTGTCAACTATTTCTTTCTATACTGAGCTAAGAATTTTTAAAGCTTGAACAATCTCATTGCCTACAGATTAAATTCTTTGGTGGATTTATTTGGTCCAATAACCAAGTCCAGAGGAGCTGCTTGATTAAATCATTTGAGTTAGCAGATGGCTGAACCAGAAGTGAGCTGGCTTGACCAGTAGAAGTCTATGGTCCATAGAGCATGGGCAGTATGCGTTCAAGAAGTGGCTTTTTTGGTCTCATGTGCCACTGATAAGTTTTCTGATGAACACCCCTCGAACCCTGCATCCATTTTTCCTCTATGGCTGGGACATGTCCAGATATAGTCACTGCAGCTGAAACAATTGTTTCCACAAACAAACATGTACACAATTACAAAATCTGGACAACTCATATTTTGAGACTCAACAGATACCCCACAGATCAATGATATTAAACATAAATGTCCCTGTTACACTGCGGTCCAGTCGATCCAGTAACATACCCAGTCCAAAGCACACAATTCAGATATTTTGATAAATAATTTTGATAAATACCCTCAAATTGTATGGACCAGCTGTAAGGTGTTTATACTTCCATTTATACTGTCAAAATAAAAAAAATGTATTATGTAAACATAAAACTCAGGGAACACACTGTTAGATGGTTTAGATTATTGGCATTCAATCAATGCCAAGCATGTCCAGATACAATCCTAGCAACAGGTATTCAGCACTACAACCCAGCACGCAAACAATCCCAAAACTGAAGCAACTCACTGTGAGACGGCTCTCACCCAGGCAAACATCAATAATATCCCATAAAAAACAATCTTTTTTCATTTCCAAAGGTCCAGTTGAGGCAATCCGGCAATGCCTTTAGTCCAAAATACATTTCCATTGATATATCCCATTAAACTGCAAAAAACAAGCCAGCAGAAGTTGTAACCCTCTACTTAAAATGCATCTGTCAACTATTTAATTACTCACTGCCACCATTGTGCAATTTTGTCATTTCATTATGTACATTAGGTAGTTTTAATGTGAGTTGCTTTTTATATTAACTGTTTTTCCACCGCACCACCACAGCATTTGTTTTGATATCTTTAGATGCACAAAGTATAGCTTTAACAAGGAAATAGCGCAATACTACATTTATACTTTGAGGTGTCCTAATGGCCTTTTTTTTAAAGACAACTAGACATACCTTTAGAAAAACATGTAAAAATTCATTTTCTGTGGTACTGTCATATCATTTGAACTTGGGACTAGGTAGGGCTAAATGTTGTGGTATCATTGTCTTTTCCAGTTACAGTTATAGGTCATTTTCAGAGATACTTTTGTGTAAAAATATGCTCATGCTCATGCTCAAACAAGTCTGCACATGCTCACAAGCCATTTTTTGAAGGATTTTGGTTAGAAGCTCCTTGAATGCTGTTTATCCAAGGCTTGGCATTTTCGGTAAGTAAGCAATTTATAACCATGCATGTGTTATATTTTTACTTAAACAGGGTTCTGTAAACACATTATAATGTTTTATTGTTATGGTAAGTGCACTTAAGAAGCTCCATCCATCCAACCATTTTCTGTAACCGCTTATCTGTGAGGGTCGCGGGGGGGTTGGAGCCTATCCCAACTGACATTGGGCGAGAGGCGGGGTACACCCTGGACAAGTCGCCAGTTCATCGCAGGGCATTCATTTGCACTCTCTCTCACATTCACACCTACGGGCAATTTAGAGTCACCAATTAACCTATTATGCTGCATGTCTTTGGACTGTGGGAGGAAGCCAGAGTACCCAGAGAGAACTCACACGGACACGAGGAGAACAGGCAAATTCCACACAGAAAGGCCCTGCCAGCTCGGGGAGTTGAACTCAGGACCTTCTTGCTGTGCAGCAGCAGCGCTAACCACTGCGCGATTGTGCCGCCCCTTAAGAAGCTCTTTGTGATTTTTTTTCTTTTTCTTTTTCTTTTTTGTGATTACTGATGTATTTAGTAATATTTTAATAAGTGTACTTGTTTTACACAGGCCACAAATGATGTCGGACTCAAAAGGGCAGGAGGCCTCCTTGGTGAGAATAATGGACGTCTTATTTGGAGTCTGGTAAGTCAGCGTAATTCCACTCACATGTGCTGTTTTTTATTAAAGAAAAAGATCCTAATGTCACTCGCCCATAAAATATATAATAAAACAATAAAACATATAAGGTAAATTTGTTTCGAACTTTGTTTTAAAATTGAAAACCTTCACTTTGAGTCAAGCTCAGTGGCAAATTAATGGCTTAATGAATAAATAGATAAATGAATAGATAAATAGATACAATAGATATAGATACATAGATAAATGAATAAACAAATAAATGATTAAATAAATACCCTACAAACATATTGTTTCATTCAGTAAGCATAAAATCCAGAATTATCTTTAGTAATTAGTAGGCATGCAAGCAGTATTTATTAATTTGTTCATGCAGCAAAGTATGTTATTAAAATTAAACATTAACATTTACAGCATAAAGACATGACTTTTTTTCTCTTGTTTTCTACAGGACATCATACAGGAGATGACATCCTGACCTGCAGAAATCCACCACTGAAGTATGTCATCAACAAGGAGGGTAGTAGGAGCTTGTTTTGTGAAAAAAATTATATGATATATTATATTCACTCAGTGTGTCCTTTCAATTTAAGTGTTTGTAGATGTAATCTCAACAGCAGTTCTTCAGTGTTTAATGTCTCCCAGCTATGGATGGTTCTGGTAATTTGTGTGTTGGGTTTTTGTTATGAATGGAACTTCTTGTTGTTGTTGTTTTTTTTAAATCTTAATAATGATACTGGCACTATATTTTAAAGACAGATGGTACTGGTACACTCTTGTTTGTAAAAATGGTATCTTGTCTTGAACTATGTAAATGAAGAGAGTTAAGAGTTAAAAATATTTGGTTTGATTTATGTTGTGCCTAGCACAACAACAACTAGTCCTATTTGTTAACTTTTCTTGTAAATAAATATTATTTATTGTACTCGTACTGTGTGTGTGTTGCTTGCACCTGGGTCTCGTGTGGTTCCCGTAACATTACGGACTGGCCAATATGAACCCAGCAAGCGATACCACCGGTACACAATTAAAGCAGCATGAAGAGCTTATGCGCCATCTGGTGGACAGTAACAACTCTTTGTTAAAACAAGTGACTGTATTAACTAATAGTGTATCTGAGTTGTCTGCTCGTTTTACTCAGCCTGCAGGGACCAACCCCGCGCAGTTAGCTGCTACTGCTCGTAATCCCGTTTCTGAGCAATGTGTTGTTACTACCAATGTAGTTTGAGAACCTTCAGTCCCGGTTCCCGAACGTTATGCCGGTGATCCTGGTTCCTGTAATGCTTTCTTGTTACAAGTTTCGCTTGTTTTTGAGCTGCAGCCCAACTCCTACGCCTGTGATAGAGCCAAGATAGCTTACATTATTAGTCTTTTGACTGGACGGGCTAGGGATTGGGGTACAGCTGTGTGGAGTAATCAGCCTGAACTGAGTGCTTCCTATGCTGTTTTCACTGCAGAAATGAGGCGAGTGTTCGACCATCCTGTACACGGAAGAGATGCCAGCAACCGTCTGACTAACCTCCGCCAGGGGACTTGGAGTGTGGCTGACTATGCCATTGAATTCCACACACTGGCAGCTGAAAGCAGATGGAATGATCCAGCACTGCAGGGGGCGTTCTACCGTGGACTCTCAGAGACACTCAAGGACGAACTCGCCACCCGAGATGACTCCTCCTCCCTCGACCATCTGATCAGCACCGCCATCAAACTTGACAACCGCCTCAGAGAACGCCGTCGAGAACAAGGGTCTTGGTCTTACACTCCCAGCTTCCGTACCACACCACCTCCAGAAAGTCTGCCCACCATTACCTCGTCTGACACCGGACCCGAGCCCATGCAGCTGGGAAGAGCCAGACTGATGCCGCAGGAACATGAACATCGCCGTGCTTCTAATCTCTGCCTGTATTGTGGAAAGAGTGGACACTTCATCGCTGCCTGTCCCGCTTGTCCAGTAAAAGATCCGGCTCGCCGTTAACCGGGGGGCTAACGGTGAGTTGGCCTCCACCAGGACCCCCCAACGTTTCCAGATGACTGTTTCCTTGTGTTGGAAAGATCAGACAGTACCTGTCCTCGCCTTAGTGGACTCCGGGGCGGAGGAGAACTTCATTGACAGTGAGCTAGCCAAGCAGCTTTTTGTCCCTTCTGATCCTCTACCAGTACCCCTAGAAGCCAGAGGTCTCAATGGACTGAATCTCACTCAGGTCACCCACAGAACGGTTCCAGTATCCCTTGTCATCGCTGGTAACCACCGAGAAGAAATCAGTTTTCTCCTCATCAATCACCCCTGTTCTCCTCTGGTGTTGGGTTATCCCTGGCTGAGACTCCATAACCCTCACCTGGATTGGGTCAAGGCAGAGGTTGGTTCCTGGAGTCCGTTTTGTCATGCTAACTCTCTTCACTAAGCTCTGACTCCCTCCGCTCCTGTTAAGACTGCCCCTGTTAAACCCATAGACTTGTCCCTAGTTCCTTCTGAGTACCACGACCTAGCCGTCTCCTTCAGTAAAGAAGACGCCCTGTCTCTGCCTCCGCATCGCCCCTATGATTGCGCCATAGAGTTGCTGCCTGGCGCCACCTTGCCCAAGAGTAGGCTGTATAACCTGTCCAAGCCTGAGTGGAGGAGTATATCCAAGACTCCTTGGCTGCTGGCATCATTCGCCCCTCTTCATCTCCTGTAGGAGCTGGCTTCTTCTTCGTTGGGAAGAAAGATGGCTCCCTCCGTCCCTGCATCGATTTTCGAGGTTTGAATGAGATCACCGTTAAAAATACTTACCCACTTCCTCTTATTAATGCAGCTTTCAATTAGTGTTGCACCGATACCGATACTAGTATCGGGAGGGGCCCCGATACGGCACTAAAATGCTGGCATCGGTATCGGCGAGTACTAACAAATAAGGCGCCGATGCCATTTACCGATACTAGTACGCAGCGCCTTGTCTCTCGCCCAACACTCACTGCTGTGCTATCCTATTGGCCCGGAGCGGACGCTCTTAAAGAAAGTTGCGAGAGGTGGAACTAAAACGGCTCCGCAGCTGCCACATTAATGTGTGTGCATTTCGCAACACATCATATGGCTGCTCCACCCTAAGGCTGGTAGGTAGTGTATTTTCAAGGTATTAATTATTTTAGGCATAAAGTGTAATTTCAATAATGAACAATATTGACTGAACAAGCCGCACGTAGCTTGATCTTCATTAGACTGACTGAACAGCCTCATAGAAATTATACTTTACAATTCTTCATATTTTATTATAACGAAATTTGTTAAGGCAAGTAATTCGGTGCTTTTAAAGTCATGATATTAAGCTGATGCGGATCACTTACTTTGTTTGCGGTCAGTCGTTACGGCGTCTCTTCACGCTGCGTGTCGCTGTGTTAGATGCAGTCGGCTTAATAAAGTCAGTGATCACCGCCAGCTGATCCGTCCGTATGCGGCATCTCTGACAGTATTTAACACAGAGGTAATTTGGAAAAGTATGAATCTAGTGCATTAAGGATTGGAAGAGTTTGAATTCATGGTGCTTTGTTCTTATTAATCAATTAATTATAGCCGCAGTAAGCTCGCCGTCATGCGCGCGCGCACACACACAGGCCCGTTCTCTCTCCCTCTCCCTCCTCTGTCTGTCTGTCTCTCTCTCTGTCTCTCTGCCTCTCTGTCTGTCTGCCT
>JAJHUR010075844.1:0-20584 GCA_027495735.1 Lutjanus campechanus | reverse complement strand
CATAGAAAACCACTGGTGTAGAGAGTCCTCCTCTTCGTCTGCCTCTTCCCTTTCACGTTGCTCTTGTGTCTAAACAAGTAAACACACTAGCATGTCAGCACCTAAATTTTAGTAACCTTAATGAGGCTGAGTTATATTCCAGTAGGCCTCATTCTGTGCAGATGTTTACTCCTGCCCAGCCAAAATCTACTAAATATTACTTTGATCGACACATCAGTAAAATAGCAAGATATTCTAAAGATATTATGGACATATGATAAGGTTTTACGGTACCATTGCAATATCTGTTGTCTCTCACTGCTTGCCTCTTGGTTGCGCTATTTCACTTCTGTACGTTTAACAAAACAATAGCGCTGGCTAGTGCAGGATAAAGATACACTACTTGCTCCTCTCCGGTCTAGACATCACATCATTAGCTAAGTCTGCTAGTTAGCTGTTTATTTTTGGACAAAATGTCAACCACGACCGGCGGCGGAGAGTTTGGCAACCCTCTACGAAAGTTCAAGCTCGTCTTTCTGGGCGAACAGAGTGGTAAGCAAAGAGCGGTGTGCCTGAACAGAGCGCTAATATGGTCCGATGTGAGGAATATGTTAGAAGAAGTGGCTAAGATTAACGTAGCTAACTAGCTTCTCTTGCTAGTTGCTGCTGGCTAGCAGGATGAAGTTACCGACCAGACATGAATGGGCAGTGTTGATACAAAGGGAGATGTTTATCCATCAGTGTCTATAATGTGTTTAAGAGAGGAAAAGACAGCAAAACGATGATGGACATAGCATTTTTTTCTGACTCGTGATGATGTCATTGCATAGCTGGCTACAGTAAACCGCTAAGCTAGCCAAACATCTCGCTCTTCGTCGTAGCGATAAATGCCAATAATAGAAAGAGTTACCGTCTTATGTAATTGACATTTGTGATTTGTCTACAAACTCTTCTGTTGCCAGATTAAAGCAATGGCTATTGGCCTTACTGTGGCCATTAGTTTGTGATGCATCAGCATCATCTAACTAGCGTAACTGTAGCTAGCGGTAGCTGGCTAACTACTTTTAGCTAGCAGTTAGTTCTGCTAGGCGGTCGTGTGGAGAAGGGAACCTAAGATTTGCAAAACTCTCGCGGCATTTGTATGCACCTATTTTCCATCGCACATATTATATAGAGTAGTTATAGCGTGTAATGTGACAACGCTGTAGTTAATATCTGCTAAGATTTAGGGACATGAACTACTTGGTTTGGGTTTGGGAAATGTCATGATTTGGGTAAAAATGATTATTCTCGCGAGAACTTTCGCGGATCTGGGGTTCCCTTCTACGCACGACCGCGCTACGCTGAAATACATGAGCAGTAACGTTTGATAAAATTGACATTCACTACCTATTTGAACGCTAACATGCCCTTCAGTAGTTTGATACGAATGATTTGCTTCCAAACGGAAGACCCGGTATTCGTGAAGGAAATTAAATTAATCGACATTTGTCAGTGTGTAGCGATCCTCAACTCACTAGCTGTTAGCCTCTTACGGCAGCACCTTGCAGAGCCACGTCGGCCAGTGAGTCCAGACCAGTCGGCCTTTTCCCCGACCATTTAACGTCAGCTCACAGGGGCTGACACTGACAGTACTGCGTTACTGTATTTTAGGAATGAAATTTATAATATTGCAGTGACAGTTTATCATGAAGAAACAAATGTGAAAAGTTGAGCCTTTTTCATTTTTCCAAATTTTGTGGCTCCACCCATAGTGCCAGCTCAGCGTGTGGGTTCAGCAGTCCACATATTGCATCAATGAGAACAGCAATATACTCACTGTGCTGTCACTGAGTCATATTTAGTTATTTTTTTAAATCTATTATGCAATGTGTTAATATTGATATAATTGGGTATTGTAGAATATGCTTGTCGTTTAAATCTTAAAGTGTCTGTTACTGTGTTTGTACAGTTGGGAAGACCTCACTCATCACCAGGTTTATGTATGACAGTTTCGACAACACTTATCAGGTAATAATATATGTTTATCATCATAATATGACACAGACTTGGTGTGCCAAAGCTACACAGTTAATAGAAATATTATCAAAACTGCAGTATGTCCAAGTGCAATATCTAAATCACAGAAGCCGTAATTTTTTGCTAAAGGAAGAATGTGTGACAAAATCTCTTTTTTCAGCAAAAAGTAAACATAATGATGCAAAAATGGTCATCCCCACTAACCATGATCAGTATCACACCCACAATATCTGTCAAAATAAGTGCAATATGATTTTTTTTTAAAAACCATATCAGGCAGCTCTAGCAAGGCACTGATTGTATTCTAATCAATGTATGGTGACATTTTCATAAGAGATATTCTGACTTCTTAAGCACAGGTATATTTGATAACACTAGTTAATGACACTAGTTAATGATGTTCATGATCCTCCAGATCCTTTGTTAGTGTGTATGATGACGTACTGCAGAATGATATTGGGAACACCCAAATGGAACAGAGCCATTGTTCATGTTTTTTAGTTCCTTCTGTGCTATTCCTACAACAAGTTAAAATGTTGTGGAAAAGAGGTCTATACATAGTGCTTAATGTACCAGAGCGCTGATGGTGGTTGCCAGCACAACCAGCCAACTACATATTTAAATTCAGTTGGCTACTTTATAAGGCTATTATATAATTTTTTAAGTCCAATAAAATAGATTCAGTCAAAAAGTTGCAATTCGCTATGCTTTTCATTTTTCAACAAAAAGCCTCCACTTCAAAACAATGTGAACATGATTAAAGAAAAATGTGCCTCTGCATTAGTCCCGTCCCCACATGCTCTACATGTATGTGTGAGAGTGTGTTACATCCTGCCACATAGAGATCAGGGTCGTCTTCAGTGTTTGACAAATATTACAAAATAACTGATGACAGATTGCACAGACAGGGGACATCCTCAATAGACAGGCTATGACAGAATAAGAAGAAAGAAAAAAAAAGAAAACACCAGTGGCAGCAACTTAACGGTTATAAAGAAAACATTAAGAAAGACCACTGAAAGCACTGCATTTTCCATATACGTCACACGGACATTTATGGGCTTAATGAATGAATTAAGTTTATTTACATTGAACATTTTACAGCAGAGCCATCTCTTAAGATGCATTGCTAACACCTCCACACCTGGCTACTTTTTCCCACTTGCTGCCAATTCTATATCCTTGTTGAAAGCCCTAAAATACGATGTGGCCAAACACCTTTGTCTAATGTTTGTTGTTGTTTTTTTTTAGATATAGACATTATGCAGGTACTGTGCTTATAACAATGTTTTGATGCAATTATTGTCTTACAGGCAACAATTGGTATTGACTTTTTGTCAAAAACCATGTACCTAGAAGATCGCACGGTAAGCCCTGTAACTTGCAATTTATTATCATTCTCATCATTCCCATTGGTGTAGTTTTAAAACGGCTAGAAAAGCTTAAAGCATGCATGTGCTTATTTTGTAGTAGCCACCATTTATTTCCCTTTCATCATTTCGCATTGTTTTTTTTGTTTTGTTTTTTTGTTGTTGTTGTTGTTGTTTCTGTTTTTTACATAATTATAAAATTTATCATGTTGTTAGACGTGATCATGTTTTTAGTTCCCATCATTATTTCAAGTTTTTGTTTTCCTTCCATCCCCTGGCTTGGTCATGAAATGCTCCCCCCTTTCCACATTCATTTCACGGCTGGCCACAGATACGGTTGCAGCTCTGGGATACAGCCGGACAGGAGCGTTTCCGCAGCCTCATCCCCAGTTACATCCGAGACTCAGCCGCTGCTGTGGTGGTTTATGACATAGCCAGTAGGTATCATGGCCTTGCCTCACCTCCTTGTCCTTCGTTTTGTATGTAGAAGGGCAAAAAAAAAAAAAAACATTTACTAGCCTGGCAAACCTCACTGGACAGTGTGATGAGACTGTTTGCATGAGCCATAGTGATACTAAAGCACCTCTTAAGGATTGTCCAGGGGGGTCTGTGCTTTCAAAATTCTGTTGCATATGAGGCTGATGGAAGGAATAACAGAAAAAATGGCTTCAGATGTCACCTCATGAGCAGAGATCCTCTAACAGCCTGAACAATGATTCAACAGGGGCTCTTTTTACATGTCTTTGCATGCCGGTCATCTCCGACCCTGCTGCATTTGAACGATTCTCCTCATTCCTCCATAAAAAGGCCATTTTCATCTCTGCTGCTTGGCTTGCAGTTCCTTTATGTCTGTCCTCCTCTTCTCCACTTTCTTGTTCTGCCTTTCCCCTCTTTATCTCCACCTCCTTCCCCCTTTCTTCCCCTCCGCTCCAATCCTCAGGTCCGGCTCCAGCTTTGGGACACTGCTGGACAGGAGCGTTTTCGTAGCCTAATTCCCAGCTACATCCGTGACTCTACCATTGCCGTGGTTGTTTATGACATCACCAGTGAGTCAGGGCTGTACTCTAACCTTTCTATAGGGGTCTAGAGCAAGAAGGAAACTTATCTTGGCATAGTTATTACTTTACATCTTTCTGCTAATAACTTTTGAAATCTTTTAAAGTATGTTTTCTTTCTTCAAGCTTCTCTTCTCAATATGGTTGCTTACTAACACGACTACTCTGCATAAAGATGCTCTACCTTTTTAATGAAGAGTAATACCTGCTTATGCACACTTTTAACTAGAGCTAGAATACCGAATGTTGTGTGTCTTTTGGGGCTAAGGTTGTCAAGAATATTGATACTGCAGTACCTTTTCAATGCCATGTGTTTAAAATGATATAATATGCATAATTTACAGTATTGAAAGATATGAAGTTCATTCAAGACCTCAGTTCAAAGAATTTCATCACAGCCGTCATTTTGACATGAAGTGGGGTGAACACAGGTGTTACCAATGATACTAATTTACACAGACATCACACAACAAAGACTCATCTCTATGCCACACGGAATAAAAAAAAACACTTCTATAAAGCTGCCCCAGTGTGATTTTACACATCATGCCGGGGGTTACAGAATCAAAAGAAGCACAATGTAACACGACAGCGGCATGTAGCGTGACGACTGCTGTGGTCAACAAGCGATTCAGCTCCTCTGCTCTTTTCTAATCACACATGGAGCTGATAACCTCATGAATTTGTAACTTAAAGCTTTTTATGCGGCCCTATATGAATGGAGCGTAGCTTCTTCTGCAACTTGTGCGATGATCTGTGGAAGGATATCTCCCCTGTCTGTGTGTGTCTGCTTAGTGCATACAGTGCTGTGGATGCACTAAGCAGACACACACAGATGGAAGAGATAACCCATACCGCATCCATAACTTTTACACAAAATGGTGAGGCAGAATAACGGCACAACATTTCGTCCTTGAACAGGCTGTCAAAAAGGGGTCTGCTGTTGTGCGTGTTGGCTCACTGGAAAGGCTCTGTTATACTAAATGGAACAGGTCCTTAATTAGTATCATTAGTAGCACCTGTGTTTATCCAAATATTTAATATCAATATGGCTGCTGTGAAAAAGGTTTATTGTTCTGCCTGAAATTTGGCTCACAGTGTAGCAAAACCAGACAGTGTTACGTGACTTTTTCTGTCCTGGTACAGTGTGCAGGTTGTTAATAAGGACCTTCTTTCCTTTTTTGCTGTGGTATTGTAAGAGGTATTGAGTATCTTTTTTTGTTTTTTGTTTCTTTACTAGTATTGTAAGTTAAAAATTCTGGTATTTTGACACCTCTGTTTGGGGCTACATAGTAATTTTGTGTGTGTGTGTGTTTTCTTTTTTCTCCTCCACAGATCTTAATTCATTTCAGCAAACCTCAAAGTGGATTGATGATGTTAGAACAGAGAGAGGAAGTGATGTCATTATCATGCTTGTTGGGAACAAAACAGACTTGGCGGATAAAAGGTACATGGTTGTGTGAGATGTGTGAAAGATTAAAGTAATACTTTTTAAAATAACATTCTGTTTACAATGATCGATAAATAGACTGTAATTTGATAATTCTACTACAAATAGAAAATGGGTAGCATCAGGTATTATAAAGGGGGCTCCATTCAATCGACCACCGATCATTATCAGCCAGTATTTGTTCTAAATAGTTTGATCAGTAGTATTGAAAAAGGCTGATCATATCCGCCTAAATGTTTGTGCCAAAATAGTTCTGCAATAAAAAAAAAACTATGCTAAGAATCTCTGCCACATGTTGTTGCCATTTAGGCGTGTGGCTTCTGTCTTCTGTTGTCTCTGTTGCAATTTGCTGCACACACAGGTGAACAGGGACTGTGATGCATTCAGGTTCACCTCATGAACTCTGAAATCTTTGCTCAAATGGCCACAAAAAAGTTGTTAAAAATGAGGAAGTCTCTATTTCGTTGGTATTTCCCTTTGTTTAAACACACAGGCCTACATCTGTCATTACTTTCTTGTTCTTTCACAACAGCATTTTTAATAAGTAGATGCTAAAATTTTAACACTATTTTTATTTTACTTCTACAAAGGCAGACGTTAAAATTCTATTTAAAAAATTGTTATCAGCAAACTCAACCGTATTCATAAACAACACACCCCCAAGTACTTATGTAATCATTTTCAAGTTGTTTTATACTTAAAGCTACTACAAGGAGCTTTCATATTTTGTTGATTTTGGAGGCTCCTGTGGACAAAACTAGTAGTGTTTTCACTACAATAACCACAACATATAGTATCAAAAATAAAGTTATCTAAATAAAAATCTCACCCTACTTCCTTTTATGTCTAATGTACTGCTCACTGTAACTTTGTCTGAAAATGTACAGGCTTGTTTCATCTGATTTCAAGCAGACTCTGACCTGGTGGCAAGTATTAAGAATAACTATATAGAAAAAGAAAATCGTCTCACAGATGGTCTCTGTGATTATGAAGGTCTTATAGAGGCATCAGTAATAAATTGAAGCTGTTTCATAACCATTGAATATTCCTTTTAGTACCTTTAATATACTGTGTGTTAAAAATAGGTATAGAAATAAATAATGCCGCTGGATAAATAGAAGGCTTCAAGCATGTCATGTGATCAGTGATCAGTATGAGTGGATACTCCGTCCAATGATTGGTGATCGGCCCCAAAAATTCTGATCGGAGCACCCTTAAGTATCTTAGTAGATTAACTCTGCCAAAGCCTGGAATCCCACTTTTCTTCCCCTCAGTGCATCTCATCCAATTTTGACTTTGATCATCCCTTGGTATTTTTGCATACTCCAGCCTTTTTTATTAGTGATTTAAGTACCTTTATTTCTATATTTTTATTTCTTATGATTTGATCATATTTCTGTTCTGCCTTTTTTTTCTTTGCTTTACTTTTTTGTTCCCTTTCCTGCTCTGTTCTCTCCATGTCATTTTGAATTTTTTTTTGTGTTTCCCTCAACACCACACTCCACACCTCTCCCCTCCCCACCTCCCTTCCCGGGGACCATGGCAGGCAAGTTTCTGTTGAGGCGGCAGAGAGGAAAGCTCGTGAGCTCAATGTGATGTACATAGAGACCAGTGCCAAGGCTGGCTATAACGTCAAACAGGTTGGTGTCCAGCGACAGCTGCTGTAATACTGACAGTCATGATGTCTTTTAGGGCAGGGAGGCCGACCTGTGCCGTCTGGGATGTACAACCCCTTCATGTGTTCATTTTATGGATCTGAGTGTGGCTGTTGAATGAATGAGTGATTTCGTTTTTCCTGCTGCTTCATCTCTACTCAGCACAGCAGCTTCTCTCCCTTTGTCTTCCTCTCTGTCTGTCTGTGTGTGTTATAACTAAACTAACCTCTTTTCTCTTTTTCACTCAAAACAAGATTCTACGTTGAGCTCTCTCTGTTTCTCTCTCCATCTCTTCTCTCTCCTTTTCGCCCGTCTTCTTTGCGTTTCTTTCCATTATCTGTCTGTTCGTCCATCTCCCCCCTTTCTGCTTTTACCTGAGCAGACAGATCACCACGGAGGAGGGCGAGCAGAGAGCTAAGGAACTGAATGTCATGTTCATTGAAACCAGCGCAAAGACTGGCTACAATGTCAAACAGGTAGAGAATCTGCTCTCTCGAGGTAGTTGAGCTAATTCTGCCACCAAAGTCTACACTTTAACTCTTTCCGCCTCCTTTTTCCCCTGTTGTGGCATCATGACATGTCTTAGCATCCTCAGTACGTACTGTATTTGTTGTGTTTTCCCCCACAGGCTTTGCTTTTAGATCTTTCAGTATTACTTCACTCGGTCTGCGCAGGGTTACTGCTGCTACTGTGTTTATGTTTGCTCAAGTACTTTTTTTGTCTGATTCACTAAAACTTCTGCAGCTTTCAAAATGTTTCTGTGAATGTAATGGATTTGTTCAGTGGAGGAGGTTAGCACGGCAACCTTCACTTTCATGCTGTTCTCTAAACTCGCAATTACAATCACATTTTGAATCACTGCTTTAACTGCTTGTTGTGTTTGCTTCTTATTCAATAAAATTAGGGCTGCACAATTCATTGAAATGTTATGGAAATTACAATATCCAAATCACAGAAGCTGCTATTTTTTTTTATAAAGCTAAAATGTGCAACAAACAGCATTATGATGAAGTACTGCAGTTCTGCAGAGATGCCCTACAAATGCCATATAGATCTTGTTCTCAAGATGTAAGAAAACATGTTTGTCTGTTAAACATCCCAACAAATGGCATATCATGACTTTTTTCCACTGAGAATGAAAATTGTGATGCAAATTGGTCATTCCCACTAATTTTGAATCATATCATAATTGCCGTATCTGTCAAAATAATTGTAGTATGATTTCTTTACCATACTGTATCATGCAGCCCTAAATAAAATATATTATTTGGGAGTTGTATCATATTGCCTATTTGACAGTAGGGGTGGGTGATATCTTTGTATGTACAGGAGGCAATACACATACATATAATGTACATTTGTCCATCTGAGAGTCCTCTGTACTGTTTATACTGAAGTAACTGTCTTCATTATTTCTGATTGTATTTGGGTAATTGAGTAAATTAATGAGCAGGATAACATGGCAAAATAGGCATTTTTCATAACACCCATTTTAACATGAATAGTAGAGTAAACAAAGGTGTTACTAGAGTCAGGGTTGGCATGTTGGCTCACTAGAAAGGCCCTGCTACACACACGTGGACAGGACCTCAGTTAGTATCATTGATAACACGTTTGTTTACCCTGCTGTTTCATATCAATGTGGCTGTTCTGAAAAATGTTTATTATTTCATGGATGAACAGTTTCTCAATTAAATTTTCTAGAAATTGACTACATCACAGAATACATCAATGTGACAGAAGATTTTATCCAAATCACCCACCCCTTTTTTTGACAGCATTTTACTTTATGTCCTGTTCTAGCAAGACCTTTTCAAATGTGCTCAACCATTAAATTTTATGATTTTTTTGTTTTGTTTGTTTCTCTATAGCTGTTCCGTCGTGTTGCTGCTGCATTGCCCGGGATGGACAGCACACCAGAGAAAAGCAAAGAGGACAGTATCCTTTTTTAAAGCTGCCTTAACAGAAATTATTGTTGCACTCACAGGGTTTGATGAACAAAAAAAAAAATGTGCAGATGCATCTGCAAGCAACCTTTTAAGTGTGGCTGCTGTAAAGCGACCCCATGTACCGAGGCTGTGAGTCCTCTGCAGCGGCTGTGGGTTCAACTTCCACCTACAGCCCTCTGCTGCATGGCGTTTTCTTTGTTTTATCTGTGTTATATTGCTGGGGCTATCCGTCCGCATAATCAACATCATCAATTCAAGATATACGTTAATTTGCATAACGTGATTCAGCGCGTCGCAGTGAACTGCTGCACCCAGTCAAGGGTTGACACAGCAAATAAAATAATGTGTCACAGCAGTCCTTTGAATTTGGGGTGCAGTATTTTTCTTATCAGGCTTTAATACTGTAAAAGCAGGAAATCTGGCGAGCTGGTAACAAGTGCCTTTTAGTTTTTACCTGCTTCAGAAGAGAGAGAACATTGTCTGAGGAGATGGCTGCCTGATAACAGTCCAGAAAAAGCTGAAGTGAAATGTGCAAATTCATCGATGTTGTTGCTTAACTCAGATCCTCTCAGTGATCGACATCAAACTGGAGAAACAGCCAGAGATGACTGTCACCGAGAGCAGCTGCTCATGCTAGTACACCTCACCCTCACCCAGCCTGTCTCCTCCCCACCAACAGCTTGTCTCTCAGTGGCCACTCTCTCCACCCTTGGCTCACTGCCATTGGGATGGAGGACCTGTCTTTTTCTTTTTTTCTCCCCGTTTCAACTCAGTGACTTTTCAGAGTAACCGTGTGGATGTGCATTACTGTATTGAAACAGATTATCTGGAAAAAAAAAGGTTAAAAAGTAAACATTTAAAACAAGGAATAAGTTAAATGATATGTTCAGATTTTCATCCAGTTGCATGGCATTATATAGGATTGCAGACTGACATAGCTAACTGCTCATGAGTTATTGCACAGTTCGGAATCTTAGTGCTGTTACTCTTGTCATTGTTGTAAAGTAAAACTGCTTGGGATTATTTAAATGACTCTGCAAGGTTGAGTTCTCAGCCAATTGTATTTTTCCTTTTTTATTTTTAAATGGAGAGTTTGCCTAAAACTATTTCTTGACTTTGTCTTATTTTGAGGAAGTAGCGACAGGAACTTGCCAGTGAATTTACATCATTGCTAGCCCTCATATTGCCACATTAGGCTCAAATGGACCCCTTATACTGAAGAGGGTCCGTTCATTAGACGTTTAGATCTAACACTTCTGTAGGCTTAAACTGCCAAATCTAACAGTGTGTTAGTAACCAAATTTACTTGACTTGATACCTTATTGAAAACAGTGCCACAAAAGAGATGTGTAACCAAGTAATGAGGACATAAATATCCTTTTTCATCAAAGGGACGCAATCCCACATTCATTAGAAAGGCTACTAACCTGAGGCTATGTCTGCATAAAAACTATAGCAACTGTCTTTCCGATGTCGATTAGCTGCACGCATACTAACATGTCTGAGGAGGAGTTTTCAGTTATTAGACACCCCCCTAATGTAGGAAATAAAAAAAGCCAGTGTTTAGTTTTTCCACACTGATGGAAAGTTGTCACTTTGGTCGCTATGACGTACCCACCATCTCATCGATAAACTTGTGTTGTGTTAATTACACTATTGCAAGAACATGCAGCATGCTCACCATGCAGGATTTATATGGATAAGAACACAGATGCCTTGCTTGTTTGTTCACCAACGTTGTGCACTGAATCAAGCCACAATATTGTAAAATATAAAAGAAGCCTGCTGACTGGTTCATGGCTTCACTAGTTGTTTTGTAGAGCTGGTAGATTAAGAGTTTGTCCTCAGATACAGCTAACGCTTACTAACACCCCTTGCTGTAAAAAGTGCAGAGAAGTTAGTTGCAGTATCCTTTTGCTGTATTGCTATTGCCTGTGTAGGGACTGTTGGTTTTATGTGTTTTATTTATTTTGTAACTTGGACATACAGATAACATTGTATGCTTGACCAAAAGTGCAGAAGCTGACACGCATGTTGAAAATTTATTTTATTTATTGTTTGCGTGTCTGCTGGGACTCCACCTATAAGGCGACATTTAGGCCCCCGGTAATGTTTTTTTCCTGTCACACTGCTAGGAAGACAATTTTTGGCGGTGTGTGTAGTCAGTAACTTGGTTTACAGTCGCAGGTAAAGGCTGCACAGTCTTCAGACACACACACACACACACACAGTTTAACACAAACCAACTAACTAGCCATAGCACAACAAAAGACACTGGTCATTTTGCTGTAGCTTGTTTTGAAATGTTTTAAAATGGATTTCAAAAATGTAAGTATTTAATTACATCAAACAACCATTTTAACATGAGCAGCTCTTCTATTACTTGTCACTGACTAAATACTCAGCTTTGTGCTATTCTGAATTGTGTCTGTCCATTTGAAATATGCTGTCTACTCGTGTTTAGCAACGTTTGTGTGAATAATGTACTATTACTATCTGATGTATAAAAAGGAGAGTTAATGAAACACAAGTGTAGGCCTATCACATGGAATAAAATAAAGATATTTCACCAAAATTTAACAACTGTGATCTCTTTCTTTTTAATATTTGGTATCAGTCTTATGGCATTTTCATACTTCTCTCATTTCATTTGCTATGGGTCAAACTATACAGCGCCTGAGTTGAATGCAAGCAAACCTGTCATGTTGCTAAAGTAGACTGAAACTACTCATTGTGCAATAAATCACAGGCATGAAATGTTACAACAGAAAGGAGTGGCTAAGTATGACTGTGAGCTTGCACTATACACACTTAGTACTGCTTCTTTGTTAATGTACATCTTTGGCCAAAAGCTATTGAAAGCATGCGAGTAAAAACCAATACATGAAATTAATTTTATTTCCAAGATTTAATATATCAGCACAGTTATAGCAGCAGATTTTATTTGAATATTTTCATATCTAGAGCTCCGGCAGTACTTAAGTATGAGTGTGTGGGTGTGTGTTTTCCACACATGGCTGGAAAAGAAAAAGTGTTTTCATGGTCATGAATTTGTGAAATTGATATGTATCTGTTTTAAAGGAACAGTTCATCCCCAAATCAAAAATAGATATTTTAACTCTGGTCTGTAGGGCTGTTTATCCATCGAGATAGTTTTGCTGTGAGTTGCCAAGTTTTAAAGATATCTGCTGTGGAGACTTCTGCCTGTTCTAGATGGAACTTTATTTAAATACAGCCCAATATTTAAAATCACCTTTTTTGCCTGAGGAAGTTTTGCAATCTGTGCAGTGTGCAACACGCCTTTAGACCAAGTAAAGATAAAATAATAAATAAATAAATAAACTTAACAGAGAAACCTCAGAGAGACACAGAGGAAGGATCCCTCTCTCAGGATGGGCAGACGTGCAATAGAACAGCAAAGCCACAATAAACGCAGAACAAATATTTCTGATAAATAAAATTATGTAAAGAATGCGGATCCATTTCGCCACCGGTGCCCAAACCATACAACCTTCTCTTGACTATTAGATTTTCTAACAGTGTCTCTTTCCAGGAATCATGACCTGCTTACTCAAGGTAATCAACAGACCAGTTTCATGCAGGAACTACTTTCTTTCAACAGCAAACAGAAAATAGTTCCTACATGAAAGAAAACAGGTTATTATATCTCTAAAATTCAGAGACTGACACCAACACCAATCTATATGGATAAATAGGACTACAGGCCAAAATAACCCAACAGGGTGACGCAGAGGGGGGTCTTTAACTTTTAAAATATTTAATGAATAAACTTCATGTATATTTTTTTGAATCCATGTGCTCATTTTTTTTTTTCAAAATTCCATGACACGCCCCCCCCCAAAGAAACACGTCGCGGCGGAGGTCGGTCGCCCATCAGACACCAGCCTTCCCTTCCCTTCCCTTGTCTTCCCTTCCGGGCACAGAAACAGCCCATGTACCTGTATACACTTACCTTGCTTCTACAATGACACACAAGCATGGACCAATCAGTCTGTGGATATGTTCCTTCACATGTTAGAACCAAACATCATTTTCGTTTAGATTTGGTTTCAAATCTCTCATGTAATGTTTATATAATTGATTAAATATTTCCCCATCTGCAGATCACATACCTGTAGCTAACCAAAATGAGTCATAATTATCAAGGGCCACATAGTATGAATATAAAACAATAATAGCCTGTATATAATCAGTGTTACATGATAATCATCAGTATGTTTCTCTTTTGGAATGCATATTGCATCTTAAATTAATCAAATCACACAACTTACATTGCTTGTAATTTAATAGAACTATTTAATGTAATGTTTCTGGCTTGTCTCGTTTGTCTATTTACCTGACATGCTTGACACAGGTATTCACCCAACAAAAATGGCAGCACTGTAACAAGCAGCAGCAACCACATATGGTTCTTTTTTCTTTTCTTTTTTTTAAATGAAAGCACAATTTCCATGATGAAGACAATGACATGTGACTTTTAAAAAATTCTTTATTTGTGAAAAACATGAACCAAAAAATGCATTAACAAAAGAGACATAATGGACATACACCCCATGATATAAAGGGCAATATTTGTAAATCTATATCACACATTACAAAACCTATCTTCTTGAAATGTCTGTAAATAGATGATTAGACTAATTTACAAGATGCAGTGTCATTCCTAAAGAGATTAATGCAGATTTACAGATCATCATGTAATATTGTTGATTAATTACAGCCCATTACATATTTATAATGTCATCCTTGATTGACTGGTAACATTTATTACAATGAGAATAGTTACAGACAGAATGTTTATTATATAAAAAAAATATATATATCAATAAATTAATATTATTTAATGAAATTAAATATTACATATTAGATTTTATTAAATAAGTTACATTTTAAATGGAAACATGAATCTAATTAATAGAAGGTATGAGACATTTTTGTGATTTAAACATAGCTGAGGGCATTTGCTGCATTGTGAATACCAAATGAATATCGGATGACCTTTGCTGAATAAAGGGCAACAGAATGTTTGATCATTTTGTCAGTTTGTGTATTTTCTTTTGTCCATGAAGCACTTAATTTACTTTGATTAGCTATAACATGAAAAAAACAAGAACTAAGTTAGTATATATAATAAGAGAAACTTCACTGACGCCCACTGCCCTGAGGGCAAATGTTCAGCAGCATTAGGACAAATAGCACAGAAAGTTAGAACCACACATGAAGTCAGTGGTGGTTAAGAATAGAAAATAAAATAACATAAAGGAAGCAAAAATTTGTAACTATACTAACTAGCACATATATGTATACATCCACTGTAACAGCACACAACAGAATGTTATATACAACATGACAAATATATACACTGCTCAAAAAAATTAGAGGAACACTTCGAAAACACATCAGATCTAAATGGGGGAAGAAATAATCTTGGATATCTTTCCTGAGTACGTGATGCATTAGTAACAAAAGGATGCCACATAATTTGATGGAAATGAAAATGATCACCCTATAGAGGGGTGAAATCAAAGACACCTCAAAAATGAAAGTGAAAAAATGATGCAGCAGACTGGTCCAGTTTGCCAAAACGTCATTGTAGCAACTCAAAATGATACTCAGTAGTTGTATGCATGCCTGACAACGTCAGGGCATGCTCCTATTGAGACGATGGATGGTGTCCTGGGGGATCTCCTCCCAGATCTGGACCAGGGCATCACTGAGCTCCTGGACAGTCTGAGGAGCAACCTGGCGGTGCCGGATGGACCAAAACATAATGTCCCAGAGGTGTTCTATTGGGTTTAGGTCAGGTGAACGTGGGAGCCAGTCAATGGTATCAATTCCTTCATCCTCCAGGAACTGCCGGGCATTGTCATGCACCAGGAGGAACCCAGGTCCCACTGCACGATACCTAATAGCAGTCAGGGTGCCATTATCTAACCTGTAGAGGTCTGTGCGTCCTTCCAGGGATATGCCTCCCAGACCATCACTGACCCACCACCAAACCAGTCATGCTGAATGATGTTGCAGGCAGCATAACATTCTCCATGGCATCTCCAGACCCTTCCACGTCTGTCGTATGTGCTCAGGTTGAACCTGCTCTCATCGGTGAAGAGCACAGGGCGCCAGTGGCGCACTTGCCAATTCTGGTGGTCTATGGCAAATGCCAATCGAGCTCTACGGTACTGGGCAGTGAGCACAGGGCCCACTACAGGACGTCGGGCCCTCAGGCCACCCTCGTGGAGTCTGTTTCTGATTGTTTGGTCAGAAACATTCACACCAGTGGCCTGCTGGAGGTCATTACGTATGTAGGGCTCTGGCAGTGCTCATCCTGCTCCTCCTTGCACAAAGGAGCAGATACCGATCCTGCTGAGGGTTTAAGGACCTTCTACGGCCCTGTCCAGCTCTCTTGGAGTAACTACCTGTCTCCTGGAATCTCCTCCATGCTCTTGAGACTGTGCTGGTAGACACAGCAAACCTTCTTGCAACGGCACGTATTGATGTACCATCTGGAGGAGTTGGACTAATTGTGCAACCTCTGTAGCATCCAGGTACCGCACCATGCTATCAATAGAGATGTTGATCCAAGCCAAATGAAAAACTACAGCAGTAAAAAGTCAGTCAGTAAAAAATCAGCCAGAAGAGACGAGGAGGGGAAAAAAATATCAGTGGCCTCAACCTGGAAAACCATTCCTGTTTTGGGGGCCGTCTCATTGTTGCCCCTCTAGTACACCTGTTGTTTATTTCATTAACAACAAAGCAGCTGAAACTGATTAATAACCCCCTCTGCTACTTAACTGACCAGATCAATATCCCAGAAGTTTGACTGATAGGTTGCTATACTCTGATTAAAGTGTTCCTCTAATTTTTTTGAGCAGTGTATTATGGCATGCCATTCAGAGAATTATTATATATTTATAGATATGAAGTTTCAACATATGGAATGAAAGTCTGAATATCTTGAATGAACCTTGAAAATATGGAATGAAACATCCTGCTGGCACCAATTTGTGTTTTCAATGTGTATTATTGCTTAGATTTATGCAAACACATTAGGGGAATTATCATTAACATGCTAATTGAAATTAGCATCGCAATCACAGTGAGTATTTTCTGAACAAATGGATCTTAAATTATTCATATTTTAGTCACAGTTTGGTATGCTATTGTTTAACATTTACAGTCGTGATGATACTGAACAATTCACACCTACCCACTCCCTATAAGCGGCCCACAGTGTCCAGCCTACTGTTAAAACGTGTATCTGTATCTTTCAAACAATAAAACCACTACAGTGCTCTTCCTTTCTGAACTGCTGATTTCCTCCAGTATCAGTTTCGACTCACAGACACTGTACATATCAATACTTTTGAACTGGTATTGGCCTCTCTGGTCGTTTCTGTGAGGGGAGGGGCAAACTTCTTTCTTCATTTTTTCCCCTGACGTACTTGCTGTGCGTCGCACACCTGGAAGTAATGTGACGTCAGAGGGAGAGGTGTGTGAAGGAATGGCAAAAATCCTGACCGACTTGATTGGTGATCAGTTCGCATATATTCAGGACGACAGAGACACACCATTACAGAAGACCGAAAGCTCTTCAAGCACACGGTCTGCTCTTTTGAGGATTATTTTTTTAAAGAATAATTTTGTTTTAAAAAATGGCGAGTATTTTACCCGACGAGGCGGCCTTTGCTGACTTCAGAAATCAGTGTTTATCAACGGACAACTGGGTGAAAAAGTATGATAAAAATAACATGCAAGTGTGGGTCGAAGTTCCTGCAAAGAAGCAAAAAGGCGCTCCTAAAATCCACAAAGTCAAGGTAAGTTCAACTCCTAACAAACGTACCATTAACTTCATTGTAAACTTCCCGTATTTTCAATACATACATAATCCAGAATGGCAAATAACACCCCAAACCTTCATTGTATATGTGTGTGTGAATTTAAGGACTAACAAAAGTGTCCAAATATACAAAGAACTCTTTAATGAAAAATGACCTATATATATGTATTTCCTTCTTCTTTTTTAAATTATAGTTTTACATTGACAAAAGTTTTGTATCCCATATTGTCTTGTTTTTTTCTTCCTCTGAGGTTAATATTCATTTATTTATTAATTTGGTTGTTTGCTTATTTGAATGTGCTGTCTTTTATACGATTATCATTGGCTTAGCAAATGCCTGCTGTGTTTGTATGCAGAATATAAGTTTTTTTAAAAGTTCAGCTCTATTATAGGACACTTGTCTCCTGTGAACTTGACATTGCTCTGTATTTTCAAACACTGATTTGCGTTTGTGTTTCAGTGTAAAATGGTCATCACAGATGTATCAGCTGTCACCATGTACGACGTCCTTCATGACAGCAAGTACCGTAAGGATTGGGACCCCGCCATGTCCGAGAGTTTTGACATTGCCCGGCTCTCTGCTAATGCTGATGTGGGCTACTATTCATGTAAGGACTCTTTATCTGTTAAATCTTTTCATCACATTCCTCTGTGTGTGTGTGTGTGTGTGTGTTTGTGTCAGTCAGACACCTGTTAGTCTACAGTGTGGTGTGGGCCTGACTGTCACTCACAAGAAATACAAACAATGAAAAGGGGAAAGTGCCTATTTAGAGTTGAATTCTCTTTTATTCTATTCTGTAGTTTTATTCTATCTCTTTTAAATGTCTTTTTGGGTTCACTTGACCAAGGTCCCAAAAGGGGCGGGACTTATGAGTGGGCAATTGTAATACATCTCGATTCCTCTGATCAGAAACAAGCTAGAGTGATGACACGAACTCTGCACATGCTCAGTGTGATTCACTCTCCAGTGGAGCTGAATCATTTCACATGGACACAACAAAAAAAAGAAAGATTTCGGATTTCAGATTTAAACGTACATCAGTTTTCCCTTTATGTTATTAATTAAAAAGTAACATGAACAACCATGCTAATATTGGTGTTCTTAGCAAGCATACAAGATTTTACCTCTCACCTTGTTTGTCTGTTGTCTAGTCTTCTGCAAAAATAGAAACGGACATTTGCTTTGAATGCATACCCTGCCTGACATCTAAAATAATTTTAACCATATACAGAAAAATCTTAATTGACATTATTAGATACTACAGCTGTAATGTACTTGAGGTGTGCTTTTATTTGGGATAGAATGTGTTAATATGTGTTACAACTGCCCCCAACGACTCTTTCAGTTAACCCCACCAAGGGTGCAATTGTAACACTCTGACTCTTTGCATTATATTTAATATTATAGTCTCATCCTTATTAATGAAAATATATCAGTTGTGTTATTTATTAGTGTCCATATGTTTCTTGTGAGTTCTTCTTGTCTCCCCTATTTTGTAGTTATACAACTTCATAATTTCATTTATTTTCTTGATACATTTTCATAAGTTGAATATTTTAGCAACAGTATGAAAATATTATTTTACATGGAAGAATAGTGCTATTTTAAGGCTGTGCATCCTTAAAATCAAGGCTAATTTGTATTTGTTTTGAGGAAATTAAAAAAATATGGACCAAATTCTTGATAGAATAACAAAAACAATTTAAAAAATGCTTTATTTTAGCATTTTGTTCTGTCTATTGTGTGTAAATACTGAGTAAAATGGACCTTTATTCTGAGTCACAGTGACAAATAAACAAATCCTGCTATTATTTTCCCAACAGCAGACCCTTCTGTTCATGTTTACTTTGTCAAAACGGCGTTCATTCATTGTATGATCTTTGCTTTTAACTTCTATTTCTAACTTATTCGACTTAGTTTCTCCCGTCGACTCCCTCAGCGAGGAAGAACTGTGTGGCCTTATGTTCCACTGGTGTATTTATTGTCATAACAAAGGGTACACTTGTTGAATTTCAGGTTGTGACAGTGGAAAACTGAAGTAATACATTTATTTTATGCCTTTTATTTTTTTCCTCTGTAGGGATTTGTCCAGCTCCAATAACGAACAGAGACGTGGTGAGTCTGCGTTCGTGGCAGGTGATGGATGACGAGTACACTATCATTAACTTCTCAGTCAAACACCCGGTACGCCACCTCCTCATCCTCCTCCTCCTCCTCCTTCTCCTTCACACACTCCCAGACGCATAACAACCACTGTCTTTAAATGTGCCATCTCTACAACACTCTGGCACCTGTTGTCTTAATGTTTTGTGGGCATTTATTTATTTTTAACAGCTATTTTACACCTTTAAATTTGTCTCAACCATACTGATAGTGTCACACGTCTAACTCGCATAACGTTAATTGTAATTCTTTTTGTTATTTTTGATTCAATTACAGAAATATCCTCCTCGCAGGGACTTTGTGAGGGCCGTTTCCATCCTCACTGGCTATTTCATCAAGTCCACAGGACCAAACAGCTGCACTTTCACATACCTTTCACAAGCTGACCCCAAAGGTAAGACCACAGACCAACAGCAACATTGTACTTCTCACACTGAGAGCTGTTTTTTAAAAGTTTATCTCCTTGTTCCAGGTTCTCTTCCGAAGGTCGTGGTAAACAATGTGACTCAATTTCTTGCTCCACGGGTATGTAAAATAACACAAACTCTTTCCACTACAAGTTTTATTTCTAGTCAACAACAGCACTGAAACTGAGGTTACAAACACTTGTGTATCAGTGTGTCTGACAGTGTGGACCTGTGTGTCCATAAGTCAATTTTAAAAACTGTTTAGCTGGTTCGTGTATGTATGTGTGTGTGTGTGTGTGTGTACGCATAAGGTTTCATGTGTCTTAAAGGACAATGGTAACCATAGAAACCCAATTTAAGGACCTGTCCTGGTAAGATTGCTGACAAAGAGTATCTCAGCTCGAGCTGTTGCTCTCTCTGCCGGCTGAACTTGTTCCTCAGGTTTCAGATCCTCCGTAGATTGAAACTATTCAGACCAAAGTGTGTGTGTGTGTGTGTGTGTGTGTGTGTGTGTGTAGGAGGCTGCCAATGAAAGACTCGTGCCTTCAACCAAAGACAAACATTGACCTTCTTTACATTGTAACAGTGATTTCTATACTAAGCCAGTGTGAGGCAATAAAGTAGTGAACGTTCAAAATCAGAATAATAATAATGCAAACCTTATAAGCTCTAGGTGAA
>JAJHUR010075843.1:0-12658 GCA_027495735.1 Lutjanus campechanus | reverse complement strand
ATCTGGAGGCTGTACAAAGCATCCTGGACTGTGCTCCAGATTGGCATCAGCAAAGGTTGAACTAATGTGCAGATGGAACAATAACCTCCCCCTTGTAGCAAAGGAAGAGAGGTTGCTTGTAAGCAAGGGTGCCTTCAAGAGGTAAACAGACTTGTGTCTAAACAAGGCTGATAATTACGAGACTACTCCACCAAAGCCAACTGCTGACCCCAGGTGGAGGAATTAGAGGAGACAAGGCACAGCTGAGTGGTCTGCTAATATTGGTTAGCCTACTCAACTTAATCATTGGTTTGTGAGTGGAAGCCTGAAGGCTGACTGGCAGTAGAACCTAGGAGGGAGCAGAATACCCTCCAGACCAAAAACTCAGCAGTTTTCTTGTCAGAGGGCAAATTGGTTGAAGTAACAAAATGGGCACATTTGTCTGGGCGTCTTATTGTGTGTACAGGTGGGGCAGATGGGGATGAAACAATGCATGTCCACCTCCATGGAGGGCCACGAGAAACATCTCAGCCAGAATGCAAGATTGTGACTCAGTCCAGGATGGATTAAGATAACTGTCACCGCTGAAGAACCTTAGATCTGACATAGTTGGGAACATAAAGACAGTTAGCATGCCCATAGGACCAGGTTCTTGTTGCTGGGCCTGTTCAACTGTCGTCTCAATCTCCCAGGTGACAGCATCAACAACACAAGACGCAGGAGAGATAGGTACAGGATCATGCACATATCTGAATGGGCTGAACTGGTGAGGGAGTACATCAGGTTTACCCTTCTCTGAACCAGGACAATTGGAGAGAGTGAAATTAAAAAGATTAAAGACCGAGGCTCATCTGGCTTGTCTTCAGTCCTTCAGCATGCTGGATGAAAGCTAAGTTGCTTGGTTGTTCAGTTCCCTCCAGTCACTGCCTCACTCAGTTTGACTGCAAGCAACTCCCTTTTGCCAGTGTTATAATTGTGCTCCAGTGAACAACGCCATCAGGAGAAAAAAGCACAGGTTTGGAGTTTCTGGTCCACAGGAGTGCACTGGGAGAGGACTGCCCCAACTCCAAACTCAAAGGCATCAACCTTGTAAATATGTCTCCTGAGAGAAACGTACTGATGATTGAGGACTGGGGCAGACATAAATCACCACTTCGACAGTTGGATGGCTCACTCTGCTTCAGGAGTATAGTAAATTAAAACAAAGTAGCAATAAAGTTGGCAAAGCTCAGGAACCGCTTAAGTGGTTAAACGGAGGTCTTTTGAGGCCGGTCAGCCAGGATTTTCACCTGGGCTGGATCCATTCAAACACATGCTCAATACAATGAATGCCAGCAAGGAAATGGTGGAGACATGTTGATTCTCCCTCCCTTAATACTCCAGAACCACTCTCTTAACACAAACTGGAGAGTTTTGCAGCCAAGTGTGAAGCAGCCGGGATGAGGATCAGTGTCTCCAAGTCTGAGGCCATGGTTCTCTGTTGGTGATTTGGTTCTTCCAGGTTGGGAATGAGTTTCTGCTTGGTGAGCTGTCAGCAGTAATGCAGGCACTGGACCTGTTGTGGTGAAAAGGGAGCTGAGACAGAACGGAAAGCTTTCAATTAACCAGTTCCAATCCTAACCTATGGTCATGAGCTCTGGGTCATGACCAAAAGAACTGGGTGGAAACACGGATACAAGAGGTCAAACTGTAGGGTTCCTGGGCTCAGCCTCAGAGAAAGGGTGGGGACCTTGGATGTCTGGAAGGATCTCAGTGAAATGGATTGGGCATCTGATTAGGACGCCTCCTGGTGCCTTCCTTTGGAGGTTTACCAGAGATTTACAACCAGGAGGAGAACTCAGGCTAGACCCAGAACTCGCTAGAGGGATTATGAATCTCATTTGTCCAAAGAAGCATTGCTGCGGAGAGGGATGTGTGGAAAACCTTGCGTATCCTGTTGACATGACCCCGCCTAAGTGAAAGAAAATCCATAGTCAACCACAGACTGAAGGAGAGATTGATTGATATGAGCCTCTGCCGGCGATGAAAAACAGTAAATGCTTGACTGTGTTGGCAACAGAACTGCCAGCCAGAGGAAGAGCAGCAGGAGAAAGTAAGTTGGTGGCACCTGACAGGAACATTTTTGAATGACACCCCACTCCACGTCTAACTGTGAGGAGCTGGATTATGATGGCGGTCCGTCTGGAGCTTGTATCTGAAGGCATTGTATCTGAATAGTTTGCTGAACTACCAGGGTTAAGTCCCTTGTGGACCATCAGCCCCCAAGTCAATCTCTTTTTCTGGCACAGTCCAAAACCGCTGCAGCATCTGACGAAACCTGTGATGTGTTACATTGGCAAAAATTATGCACCTCTGCATCCTTCACTAACTGGAAAGCAAAAGTTTAGAAGTTCATATCATAACCATACGAAAATGTTATGTTTTGGTTTGGTTTGGTTGGTAAAGAAAAGTTTTCTTGGCCCTCAAGCACAGCCCAACCCACCTCTTAGTACACGAGACATATAAATTTCAGCAGGAGGCCTTTGTCTTGTTCAGTTGGGAGGGGAGCAGCAGCCACCTGGAGGCCTGCACAACTGTGAGATACAAATGACAATGAATCATATGTGTTAAATTTTCATTTTAATTAATGTTCATGTACTTTATAGTTAATGTTGTTCTTTGATTATTGATGTGTGCATCCTAACATTTTGTCACAGGTGACCAAAGAGACACTTATCAAATATGCTGGGAAGAATCAGAAGCTTTTTGAAAATATTTCTGTGTGTTTGGACATTTGTCTGCATCATAGTCCATTAACCAACTCAGTGATGATATATTCCTTCATAACTTTAATCCATTTAACTTTAGTTTGAGCAGTTTGGTGAAACACACTTTGCTGATTTCTGCATATCAGTATGAAACAGCACAAGACCAGAGATTTTGCTCAGCTGATGGGAAAATCATTTTATACAAACTCAGGACATTATAAAACTTAATCAAATTGATGAGGTTTATTTGTGATTAACTGTTCCTGTGCTCTGGAAATTTTCAAGAAAGGTGTCTCAGTGTGTTTGCCTGCCTAACAACAAAATTATTAGAAAACTTAAATGCAGGTTGAATTGTGGAGCCAAGGCTTTCTTCAAAAGGACAGTTGACAACACTATTACTGAGCCTTTTTTGCTGCTAACTTTTGAGTCTTTTGCTCCCACATCACACAAGAAAGAAATGGAAAACTCAACTGAGATTGTGTCCTTTGTGCTGGCAGCCTATGGTAATATTGGAGAGTTAAAATACTTGTATTTCAGCATAATGCTCCTATGGTACCTCTCCATATGTGTGACCAACACAGTTCTTATTGTAGTCATATATGTAGACAAAAGTTTACATGAGCCCATGTATATATTACTGTGTAATTTATGTGCAAATGAAATAAGTGCAACCACATCACTTTATCCTCTTATGCTCTCACAGATGTTTTCAGACACCCATGAAGTGACCCTGCCATGGTGTTTTCTGCAGATGTGTTGCATCTACACAATTGGTTCTGTTGAGTTTTGTAGTTTAGCAGCCATGGCCTACGACAGATATGTGGCTATCTGTTATCCTTTACACTACCATGTCATTATGAACACAGGTAGAGTAGGTATGATCATTCTGCTCATATGGATGTATTCATTTTTTAATTCTATCTTCTCGTTGTCATTCATCATCCGTTTGGAATTTTGTGGAAATGTCATTGACAAAGTGTTTTGTGACCACCACTTAATAATCAAACTTGCGTGTTCAGCTTCAATACTTGGCAAAATATCTGACCTGCTTTTTGCCTTTGTGACCATGTTTATCCCATTTAGTCTCATTTCAGTCTCTTACATAAAGATTTTGACTGTTTGTCTGAAAACTTCTAAAGAAAACAGGCAAAAAGCCGTCTCCACCTGCACACCTCAGATTGTCTCAGTGTCAAACATATTTGTTGGCGTTATTTTTCACTTTGCTGATTCTCGGCTTGATGTGGCCCATGTACCTGATGAAGCACGAGTTATTTTGTCTGTATATCTCCTGATTTTCCAACCAATGATCACCCCCTTTATGTATGGATTTAACCTACCGAAGATCAGACAATCATGTAAAAGATTTCTGCATGATAAAAAATAAATATTTTTCTTCACGTTGCAAGAGTCTGTTTAGAGCAGAAATGTGTATCTCTGCTCTTTGGGAGAAAATATTGTCTTCATATTGTGGTTTATATTGTGGAGACAAAAATATTCTAGACAGTTGCAAAGATCTTATATTTATTACAATAATGTGCAAATTTGTTTTTGCAATGTGTAATTTTTATAATTTTGAATTTCATGGACTGCATCAATGAAATGCGACGACTAATTTCTCTGTGATTCCTGGGATGATAATAGTCAATATTACAGCCGGAAATAGACCAATATAAATCAATGACAACATTATTATCGTAACTTTGAAATATAACATAAGGACATGGAATAAATATAAAATGCTGTACTATGACTTGAAACAATGCTTTTAAAATCAATCAACAGGTTTGTTTCTCAGCTTAACTGCTACTAACCAGCTGAATATTTTCTGTTTGACAAAATCTCAGGTCACAAAACAACAAGATGTAGCATTTAAAAAAATATCAGACTTTGGTGACTCCAAGTGTGAGTGTCAGAAACAAAACCATCCCAGGCAAACACTGTCCTACTAATGATCAGAAACATTACAGGGTATATTCCAAAAAAAATAATCCAATTAATTAACAATTATCCTCCTTGACTTCAACACTTGAGACTTGCCACCTTTTCAAGTTTTTGGAACACGCTCACTGGATTTTGGGTCTAGCACTCGACTGAGAACCACATTGTTGAAGTGCAACCTCCTTTTCTAAATTCAGACATCACAGGGTATCTTTAAACTGTTACTGTATTGTTCCAGTTTTTCTATTGCAATGCTTTGTCACCACAAGTGCATTTTAACCCTTCAACAGATTTATTTACTCATAATGTATTTCAGATTTCTTGAAAGTTGGTGGAGACTCACTGAAATCAAAAGGCCTATTGCAAGTTTTTTTCTGAGGTAGAAACAAAATGAAAGGCCTTCTCTCTACCACACTTGTCTTGCATATAACATCTGTGTTTAAAATACAATGCCACATTAATTGCATTTTCAAATTAAATAAATGCTACAGTTGCTCTGCTGGATGTTTGAAGAGGTCATCTCTAACATGCTACCTGCTAAACCCTTATAAGGCCATACTGTGTGTTATATAATGTGGGTTCACAGTTCTGTTTATAGACATATTTGTGGACCAAAGATTGCATGAGCTGATATATTAATGTGTAGTTTATTTTAACCTGTCAATCTATGTTCCAATCTAAACCTACGGTCATGAGCTCTGGGTATAGTTACCGACAGGACTTTGTGGAAACATGGATACAAGAGGTCAAAATGAGTTTCTTCTGTAGGATGGCTGGGCTCAGCCTCAGAGATAGGGTGTGGACCTTGGATGTCTGGAAGGAGCTCAGAATAGAGAGTTCCTTCAAGTCCAAAGGAACCTGCTGAAGTGGACTGGGCATCTGATTAGGATGGCGGCATTACTTTGCAGGTTTATTGGGGATGTTCAGCTTGGAGGAGAACCCGGGTTAGACCCTGAACTCACTGAAGAAATTATATAACTCATTTGTCCAAAGAAGCATTGCTGGGGAGAGGGATGTCTGGAACACCTTGCTTAGCCTGCTGACATGAGCCTGCATGAATCCAGTTCATACAGTCAACCACAGGCTGAGGGAGAGAAGAAATTGATGAGTCTCTGCCCGACAATGGAAAACCAGTAAATGCTTGACTGTGTTGGCAACAGAACCACCAGCCAGAGGAGGAGCAGCAGGAGAAAGGGAGTTGGTGACACCTCACAGGAACATTTTTGAATGACAGCCACATGTCTAACTGTGAGGAGCTGGATTATGATGGCGGTCCGTCTGGAGCTTGTATCTGAAGGTTGTATGAAACAGTTTGGAATGTGGCGCTCTTACCTTTAATCTTGACAAGCAAACCTGAAACACCTGCTTCTTTGTCAGCATCTTTACCTGTTGAACTGCACATCCAAATTTTTCAACCTCATTCTCTCATCTATCTAACTTGTACTTTTAACCATAGTTTGCTGAACTACCAGGGTTAAGTCCCTTGTGGACCATCAGCCCCCAAGTCAATCTCTTGTCCGGCACAGTCCAAAACCGCTGCAGCATCTGATGAAACCTGTGATGTGTTACACTAGCAAAAATTATGCACCTCTGCATCCTTCACTAACTGGAAAACAAAACTATAAAAGTTAATACTGTAACCGTACAAAAATGTTATGTTTTGGTTTGTAAAGAAGTTTTCTTGGCCCTCGAGCACAGCCCAACCCACCTCTTAGTACAAGAAGTGTATAAAGTTCAGCAGGAGGCCTTTGTCTTGTTCAGTTGGGAGGGGAGCAGCAGCCACCTGGAGGCTTGCACAACTGTGAGATATAAATGATGATGAATCAAATGTGTTAACTTTAAATGTTACTTTATGTTCATGTACTTTATACTTAATGTTATTCTTTGATTATTGATGTTGATATCCTAACATTTTGTCACAGGTGACCAAAGAGACACTTATCAAATATGCTGGGAAGAATCAGAAGCTTTCTGAAAATATGAAAAGTGTTTGGACATTTGTCTGCATCATAGTCTGTTAATCAACTGAGTGATGTTGTATTCCTTTATAACCATGATACATTTAACTTGTTAGTCTGACCAGTTTGATGATCTCTGCATACCAGTATTCAATAGCACAACGGTGTGTTTCACCAGAGTTCAGAGATTTTGCTCAGTTCATGGGAAAATCATTTTATACAAACTCAGGAAATTATGAAACTTAACCAAACTGATGAGGTTTATTTTCAAGAAAGGTGTCTCACTGTTTGCCCACCTAACAACAAAATTATTAGAGAACTTAAATGCAGGTTGAATTGTGGAGCCAAGGCTTCTTCAAAAGGACAGTAGACAACAGTTACTGAGCCTTTTTTGCTGCTAACTTTTGAGTCTTTTTGCTCCCACATTACACAAGAAAGAAATGGAAAACTCAACTGAGATTGTATCTTTTGTGCTGGCAGCCTATGGCAATATTGGAGATTTAAAATACTTGTATTTCAGCATAATGCTCCTATGGTACCTCTCCATATGTGTGACCAACACAGTTCTCATTGTAGTCATATTTGTAGACAAAAGTTTACATGAGCCCATGTACATATTACTGTGTAACTTATTTGTGAATGAAATAGGAGGCAGCACATCACTGTATCCTCTTATGCTCTCACAGATGTTTTCAGACACTCATGAAGTGACCCTGCCATGGTGTTTTCTGCAGATGTGTTACATCTACATAAGTAGTTCTGTTGAGTTGTGCAGTTTAGCAGCCATGGCCTACGACAGATATGTTGCTATCTGTTATCCTTTACACTACCATGTCATTATGAACACAGACAGAGTAGGTATGATCATTCTGCTCGTATGGATGTATTCATTTTTCAGTTTTATATTCTCATTGTCATTCATCATCCATTTGGAATTTTGTGGAAATGTCATTGACAAAGTGTTTTGTGACCACCACTTAATAATTAAACTTGCGTGTTCAGCTTCAATACTTGGCAAAATATCTGACCTGCTTTTTGCCTTTGTGGCCATGTTTATCCCATTTAGTCTCATTTCAGTCTCTTATATAAAGATTTTGGCTGTTTGTCTGAATACTTCTAAAGAAAACAGGCAAAAAGCCGTCTCCACCTGCACACCTCAGATTGTCTCAGTGTCAAACATGCTTGTTGGCGGCATTTTTCACTTTGTTGATTCTCGGTCTAATGTGGCCCATGTACCTGATGAAGTACGAGCTATTTTGTCTGTATATCTCCTGATTTGCCAACCAATGATCACCCCCTTTATGTATGGATTTAACCTACCGAAGATCAGACAATCATGTAAAGCATTTCTGTTTAAATAAATAAATAAATATTTTTCTTCATGTTGCAAGAGTCTGTTCAGAGCAGGAATGTGTATCTCTGCTCTTTGGGAAAAAATATTGTCTCCACACAGTGGTTCAGATTGTGTCAACAAAAATATTCTAGAAAGTTGCACAGATCTTATATTTATTACAAAAACGACTAATTTCTCCTTGATTCCTGGGATGATAATAGTCTTATTACAGCCAAAAATAGACCAATAAAAATCAATGACAATATTATTATGGTAACTTTAAAATACAACGTAAGGACATGGAATAAATATAAAATGCTGTGCTATGACTTGAAACAATGCTTTTAAAATCCATCAACAGGTTTGTTTCTCAGTTTAACTGCTGCTAACCTGCTGAATAGTTTCTGTTTTACAAAACCTCAACTCACAAAACAATAATATGTAGCATTTTAAAAAAGAAGAGACTTTGGTGACAAGTGTGAGTGTCAGAAATGCAACAAACACTGCGTTACAGCGGCAAGTGGATAGCAACAATAGAGGAGCATCAATAAAAAAGACAATAAATATCAAGTAATATAAACAAAATAAACAAGAAATATAGAAAAATATGAACAATTTAAACAATATAAAGAAGGAAATATAAATGAAATAGCAACCTAACATGGTAAAAATTGCACATGGGATGATAAATTCACCTGAGCTAGATATTTCACAGTATGAAGTGAACACAGTTGATGTACATTATAGTGCAGTCGATTTGTAAGTCTTGGTGTGTGTGTGGTCTACTGGGAGCACTGCTGGTTATAAAGTCTGACGGCTGCAGGAAGGAAGTGGGCAGAGTGGGCAGAGTGTTCGCTTGCCGAAATCCACCACCAGTTCTTTGGTTTTCCCCGCGTTGATCTGGAGGCAGTTCCGCTGGCACCAGACCACAAAGTCCTGCGTCAGTTCTCTGTACTCTCTGTAGTCCCCATTTGTGATGAGGCCGACGATTGTAGAGTCATCAGAGAACTTCTGCAGGTGACAAGTGGGTGTGTTGTATGAAGAGTCTGCAGTATTGAGGGTGAAGAGGAACGGAGCCAGGACAGTTCCCTGCCGGGCCCCCGTGCTGCAGACAACCATGTCAGACACATAGTCCTGGGTCCTCATAAACTGTGGACGGTTGGTGAGATAGTCCAAAATCCAGTATGTGAGGTGATGGTCCACCCCGGTGTGCTCCAGCTTGTCCCTCAGAAGTGCAGGCTGTATGGTATTGAAAGCACTGGAGAAATCAAAAAACATGATTCTCACAGTACTCCCAGGTTTCTCCGGGTGAGAGAGAGCTTGGTGTTCAAGGAAAATGAAAGTGTTCACCCCGATGCCAGGCGGGTAGGCAAACTGAAGTGGATCCAACGATGGGCTCACCAGGGGGCGGAGATGAAGAAGGACCAGCCGCTCCAGGGTCTTCATCAGGTGGGATGTTAGTGCCACCGGCCTGTAGCTGCTGAGGTCCTTGGGATGCGGAGTCTTGGGCACAGGTACTACGCAGGATGTTTTCCACAGCTGTGGCACTCTCCCCAGCTTCAGGCTCAGATATAACATGTGCACAACAATCCCCCATAGCTGATCTGCGCAGGACTTGAGGAGCCTGAAGCTGATGCCGTCTGGACCCACAGCCATCCTCGCCTTGATCCTCCGGAGCTGGTTTCCTCACCTGGGTTGTTGTGAGGGACAGGTTGGAGCAGGGGGTCTGTGTGCTGGAGGGTGTGGGTGGGGAGGGTTGGGTTGATGGGATGAGCAGTGGGGGATGGCTGTGAGTTGAGTGTTGTAGAGAGGGAGGAGGAGGGATGAGGGTAGGTGGGGCAGTGTACACTGGGTGCAGAGAAGGGGGGCTGCAGCATGGAGGACGGAGCCAGGGGAGGGGCAGATGACTGATCAAATCTATTGAAGAATATGTTCAGGTCATTCGCCCACTTTTGGTCCCCTGCAGCTTGGGAGTCAGGTTCCTTGTGTCCAGAGATGGTTTTCAGACCTCTCCAGACTCCACTGACATTTTTTTGCTGCAGCTGGTCCATCTTCCTCCTGTAGGTGTTTTCCCCCTCTCTGATCTTCCTTCTCAGCTTCTTCTGCACAGCCTTCAGCTCATCCTTATTTCCTGACTTAAAGGCCCTCTTCTTCTCCTTAAGGAGGGCCTTTATGTCAGGATTAACCCACGGTTTATTGTTGGAGAAACACTGTACAGTCCTGGTGGGTACAGTGTTTTCCACACAGAAGTTAATATAGTAAGTTATGCAATGTGTGAGACTATCAATGTCCTCTCCGTGAGAATCACAAAATTCCTCCCACACAGTTGTGTCAAAACAGTCCTTAAGAGCCTCGCCATCCTTGTTGGACCATCTCTTCACTGTGTGGGACACAGCTGGTTGCCTGTGCACCAGAGGTTTGTACACAGGCAGGGGATGAACCAGGTTGTGATCAGATCTTCCTTCTTGAAGTGTATACCTCCTTGGTGTTGGCATAACACAAGTCCAGTATCTTATTGTCTCTGGTGCAGCATGTGACATACTGGGTGAATGTGGGCAGAGTGGAGGATGGAGAAGCATGATTGAAGTCCCCAGAGATAAGAAGGAGGGCCTGCAGGTGCTCTGTCTGCAGCCTGCTTGTTACAGAGTGGAGGAGGAGGGGAATATACGCAGCTATTGCGATAACATGCGAGAATTCCCGCGGCAGGTAATATGGCCTCATGCTATGTCCCTGCAGCAGAGTTGTTCTTTAATAGTGATGTGCCCAGAGTTACACCATCTATCAATCACAAACACTGCCAGCCCTCCTCCTTTCCTCTCACCGCTCTCCCTCATCCTGTCCGCCCGCAGCAGCTTGAAGCCATCCAGCTCCATGGCCATATCTGGAGTCAACGCAGTCAGCCATGTTTCTGTAAACATCATGATGCTGCACGCCCGGTATTCCCTCTGGTGCTGGGTCAGCGCCGCTAACTCGTCCATCTTATTTGGAAGAAGATCTCGGATTCCTAAAGATGATGGATGGGAGGACGGGTCTGTATCTCCTCCTCCTGGCACGGCGATCAGTTCCGGCACAGCTCCCTCGTCTTCTCCTCTTCAGCTCGCGGGGAATGTCGGGTCTCTCATGGCGCAGCACCGCGGTGCTACGGGGCACCAGCAGCTGATCCCTACTGTAAACAATAGGTCCATGGCTGCATACGGGGTCCCCAGACGTGGTCAAAAACAGTAAATGAAACAAAAGAAAGACCAGAACAAAGACGTCGACTTTGGTCTCCATAGTGCACTGATCAATAAAGAACACAAACACGTATATTTTTTAAAAATTATATAAAGACAAACTAGAACGGAAGAAGCTCAACAATGAGCGGAAGCTGCTCTAACAAGCTGCCACTAGAGCGGCGCCATCTTGTACTTTGTCCAACAGGACTGGGTGGAAACATGGATACAAGAGGTCAAAATGAGTTTCTTCTGTAGGATGGCTGGGCTCAGCCTCAGAGATAGGGTGGGGACCTTAGACATCTGGAAGGAGCTCAGAATAGAGAGTTCCTTCAAGTCCAAAGGAGCTCAGCTGAAGTGGAGAGGGCATCTGATTAGGATGGCGGCCTTACTTTGCAGGTTTATTGGGGATGTTCAGCTAGGAGGAGAACCCGGGTTAGACCCAGAACTCACTGAAGAAATTATATAACTCATTTGTCCAAAGAAGCATTGCTGGGGAGAGGGATGTCTGGAACACATTGCTTAGCCTGCTGACATGAGCCTGCATCCAGTTCATACAGTCAACCACAGGCTGAAGGAGAGAAGAAATTGATGAGTCTCTGCCCGACAATGTAAAACCAGTAGATGCATGACTGTGTAGGCAACAGAACCACCAGCTCTCAAGCACAGCCCAACCCACCTCTTAGTACAAGAAGTATATAAAGTTCAGCAGGAGGCCTTTGTCTTGTTCAGTGGGGAGGGGAGCAGCCACCTGGAGGCCTGCACAACTGTGAGACCAGTGATTATGAATCATATGTGTTAAATTTTAATCTATGTTCATGTACTTTATACTTAATGTTATTCTTTGATTATTGATGTTGATATCCTGACATTTTGCCACAGGTGACCAAAGAGACACTTATCAAATATGATGAGAAGAATCAGAAGCTTTTTTGAAAATATTTCTAAGTGTTTGGACATTTGTCTGCATCATAGTCTGTTAATCAAATAAGTGATGTTGTATTTCTTTATAACCATGATTTAACTTGTTAGTCTGACCAGTTTGGTGAAACACACCATTGTGCTGTTGCATACTGGTATGCAGAGATCATCAGAGCTCAGAGATTTTGCTCAGTTCATGGGAAAATCATTTTATACAAACTTAGGAAATTATGAAACTTAATCAAACTGATGAGGTTTATTTTCAAGAAAGGTGTCTCAGTGTGTTTACCTGCCGAACACAATTATTAGAGAACTTAAATGCAGGTTGAATTGTGGAGCCAAGGCTTTCTTCAAAAGGACAGTAGACAACACTGTTACTGAGCCTTTTTTGCTGCTAACTTTTGAGTCTTTTGCTCCCACATTACACAAGAAAGAAATGGAAAACTCAACTGAGATTGTGTCTTTTGTGCTGGCAGCCTATGGTAATATTGGAGAGTTAAAATACCTGTATTTTAGCATAATTCTGTTATGGTACCTCACCATATGTGTGACCAACACAGTTCTTATTGT